>JAANYP010009436.1:0-59707 GCA_020465985.1 Centrapalus pauciflorus | reverse complement strand
GTATGACTGTTGTGTGAAGCTATTAAGGCTCCTATATGGCTGTCCATTTCCTTGGAATCAGTAGCAGTCACCCACCCCTACACATTGTCTAATAGTCTTAGACGATCACACAAAATCCCAGCACACTCACCAGTGATTCTTGTATGTTTTCGGGGTAAATTGCCTTGTTAATTTGTGTCCTAAACTCCCTTAGGTGTTGCTGCGTTTTTCTTTCTGTTTATTCACAAGCATTACATATGTGTATAATGCACTATTAAGGGGTCTAAATGTCGTGTAAAGGATAATGAAAAAGGTTAGTATCAATTAAGATGAAGGGAATGTTGATGTCCATTAATTCACAGCCCATAATTTATCCCTTTTATGTCCAGTGAAAGGAAATATTGGTTTTGGATTTAATAGCTAAATGTGTATAGATTCATGCTATATGTGTAGGGATTTATTTGATATGAGAGTTTCGGACTCAAGTTACAGGGTTACAGCACACACCAAGTATCGGTCATAGTCTGAGACGTGCCAAAGACCATTAATTCACAGCACCTATTCAGGAAACCTTCTGTCCTTTCAAAAAATGGGTTTTTTTTCCTTTTATAAAGATCCCATTAACCCCATCTCTTTTCACAACGTAAACTTTACATCTTTTTATGATTTCAGTTATGTTTCTAAAGAATCTTGAAATCTATATTTGTAGGTATACATATAACAAAAGCACCACTTATACCCAAGACTCCTTTGCTTAAGCTGTTAATTAACCAGCAACGCAAAAAATCAGTTTTAAGAATGCCCAAAAAATATGTCACTCAAAAAAAGAAAATCGAAGAATGTCCACATCAATCACTAACACCTATTATGATGTAAATATTGACAGATTAATCAAAATCATGTATATAAAATTGAAGTCCAGATTTGTTCAGAAAAAAAAGATGGTGGAGCACTGGATTGAAGTCCAGATTGGTTCAAGTCATAAAAATGAACTAACTGTATGATAGTTGCTGGAAATGACAGCAGCCATAAGTCCATAACATCTTAAAAACCAATGTGGCAGTATGTAATCAGAATGAATGTGTGTCTGAAATGACATGTTTGGCTGATGTCATGATTTATATATTCAAATTTTGAGTGTATGTGTTGTGCCATCTCACAAAGTGCGAACGATTTGTTGAAGTAATAACAAATTAGACAAACATAGGTTGTATGTACCTTCTGAAATGCATTCGTAATACACTTGGACTCATCCTATATTGTGGTTATTGTCATATTTCAAGCGTTAATAGAAAGTCCAAAGAACAATGAAATCAAACCAAAGGCCTAAAAGGTTAGGCCATGGACTAAGGCTATATGCCATGTTGTTTTGGCGCTTTCTGTGTGTGTGATGTGCCATCTCACAAAGTGCGAACGATTTGTTGAAGTAATAACAAATTAGACAAACATAGGTTGTATGTACCTTCTGAAATGCATTCGTAATACACTTGGACTCATCCTATATTGTGGTTATTGTCATATTTCAAGCGTTAATAGAAAGTCCAAAGAACAATGAAATCAAACCAAAGGCCTAAAAGGTTAGGCCATGGACTAAGGCTATATGCCATGTTGTTTTGGTGCTTTCTGTGGCTCGTGTTACAGCGATGATTTGGGGGTTTATAGCAGCCACAAAACCCATTAATAATATGCTATTAAAGCCCTAAAATCCTTGGCCAAAGTCCAACACGCCCAGCCGAGGGATCGAGAGGCTTTTGACTAAAGGTCAAGCCAACTTCCCATGGTTCGTATGACTGTTGTGTGCAGATATTAAGGCTCCTATATGGCTGTCCATTTCGTTGGAATCAGTAGCAGTTACCCAACCCTACACATTGTCAAATAGTCTTAGACGATCATACATAATCCCAGCACACTCACCAGTGATTCTTGTATGTTTTCGGGGTCAATTGGCTTGTTAATTTGTGTCCTAAACTCCCTTAGGTGATGTTGCGTTTTTCTTTCTGTTAATTCACAGCCATTACATATGTGCATAATGCACTATTAAGGGGTCTAAATGTCGTGTAAAGGATCATGAAAATGCTTAGGTGGCGTTTGGTTTGTAGGATTTTAACAACTCATTTAGAATTTGGATTTAGAATTCCTTCTATGTCATGTTTGGATAAAAACTAAAATGAAAGGATTTAGCTTCATTTAGGATTTCACATTCCCACTTCTCCTCATTTCATAATGCACTCACCCCCCTAATAATTTTAAAATCCTATCATTTTAGAATCCATCATTTTAAAATCATGCAATCCAAACGGCACCTTAATATCAATTAAGCTGAAGGGCATGTTGCTGTTTATTAATTCACAGCCCATAATTTATCCCTTTATGTCCAGTGAAAGCAAATATTGGTTTTGGATTTAATAGCTAAATGTGTATGACATTCATGCTATATGTGTAGGGATTTATTTGCCATGAGAGTTTCGGAGTCCACTTACAGGGTTACAGCACACACCAAGTATCGGTCATAGTCTGAGACTCTTACTTAGGGAGTTGCCGAAGACCATTAATTCACAGCACCTATTCAGGAACCTTCTGTCCTTTCAAAAATGGGTTTTTTTTCCTTTTAAAAAAATCTCATTAACCTCATCTCTTTTCACAACATAAACTTTACATCTTTTTATGATTTCAGTTATGTTTCTAATGAATCTTGAATTCTATATTTGTATGTATACATATAACAGAAGCACCAATTATACCCAAGACTCCTTTGCTTAATTAACAGTAGTCGTTAATTAACCAGCAACGCAAAAAATCAGTTTTAAGAATGCCGAATAAATATGTCACTCAAAAAAACAAAATCGAAGAATATCCACATCAATCACTAACACGTATTATGAAGAAAACCCAGAGACATCACACAAAAGAAGAATAGAAGAAAAGGCAATCGAAAAGTTAGAAACATACCACAAAGCCTGTTATGTCGCAATGGAGATCAATCAGAAGCGAATTGGATCATAGGATCATGAAAATGCTTAGGTGGCGTTTGGTTTGTAGGATTTTAACAACTCATTTAGAATTTGGATTTAGAATTCCTTCTATGTCATGTTTGGATAAAAACTAAAATGAAAGGATTTAGCTTCATTTAGGATTTCACATTCCCACTTCTCCTCATTTCATAATGCACTCACCCCCCTAATAATTTTAAAATCCTATCATTTTAGAATCCATCATTTTAAAATCATGCAATCCAAACGGCACCTTAATATCAATTAAGCTGAAGGGCATGTTGCTGTCCATTAATTCACAGCCCATAATTTATCCCTTTATGTCCAGTGAAAGCAAATATTGGTTTTGGATTTAATAGCTAAATGTGTATGACATTCATGCTATATGTGTAGGGATTTATTTGACATGAGAGTTTCGGAGTCCACTTACAGGGTTACAGCACACACCAAGTATCGGTCATAGTCTGAGACTCTTACTTAGGGAGTTGCCGAAGACCATTAATTCACAGCTTCTATTCAGGAACCTTCTGTCCTTTCAAAAATGGGTTTTTTTTCCTTTTAAAAAAATCTCATTAACCTCATCTCTTTTCACAACATAAACTTTACATCTTTTTATGATTTCAGTTATGTTTCTAATGAATCTTGAATTCTATATTTGTATGTATACATATAACAGAAGCACCAATTATACCCAAGACTCCTTTGCTTAATTAACAGTAGTCGTTAATTAACCAGCAACGCAAAAAATCAGTTTTAAGAATGCCGAATAAATATGTCACTCAAAAAAACAAAATCGAAGAATATCCACATCAATCACTAACACGTATTATGAAGAAAACCCAGAGACATCACACAAAAGAAGAATAGAAGAAAAGGCAATCTAAAAGTTAGAAACATACCACAAAGCCTGTTATGTCGCAATGGAGATCAATCAGAAGCGAATTGGATCATAGGAGGGTTATCTTCTGTCGCAATGGAAATCAAAACAGAATCCATCAACAATAAGAAGAACGTTGTATTGAAAAGGAGAAGGTAAATATGTAATACACGAACCTGTAAAAACATTCAACTTGAAGCTTCTTTTCTGGAAAACTTTATACACGAGGG
Organism: Centrapalus pauciflorus; assembly: GCA_020465985.1. Lineage (NCBI taxonomy): Eukaryota > Viridiplantae > Streptophyta > Magnoliopsida > Asterales > Asteraceae > Centrapalus > Centrapalus pauciflorus. The sequence continues at coordinate 55,631 of JAANYP010009436.1, read as the reverse complement.
TTGTATTTTACTTGAGAGTTGAAGCAGAGCAAATCATAAAACGTTGGTAGAATCATCATAAATAGAAGAGAGGATTGTGAGAGTTTGTAAAACCAGTTGTAGCATGTACGAGGGTTGGAGTGGAGGTTATAAGAGGTGAGGGAAGGTGGAACGTGTAGTTTATAAATGGAGTAAATATGTTAAAAACTGAAATATTAAAGAAAACAATTATAATAATAATATTATTATTATATTTTACAAAAGGGAATAAATATGATGAAAATGAAATATTTAAGAAAAATTATCAGTAATATCGTATTGGCGTTGGAAAAGGAAAATGTAAAATCCGATAAAAAAACATAAGTAAAATTTAAAAATCAAAAGATGTAAAGGAGTGATTGTGTAAAACAAACATAAAAGTAAGATAGGTCATATACACATACAAAATAAAAATCGTTTTGTATAGTCACAAAAATAGTAATGGTTAAGAAAGTCATATATTTTGTTCAAGACATCATACATAAAGTATGCAGATTAGAGGTGGGGAAAACCTGTATTGAGTTCGGGTTTGCAAACCTACCCGGTTTGAATCAAAAGTCAACAACCGGTTTGGGCCAAAAACCGGTTAGGGTTCAAACCAGTTTGGAGGAGGGAAAAACTCAAACCTAACCCAAACGGTTGGGGACGTGTGACCAGTTCGGGGTGAGAAAACCAGTCAAACCAGTTTGGACCGGTTATTAATATTTCTTTTTTAAATTTCATCAAACTCTTTTTTTTAACTAAAAAGTTATCAAAACATTTTTTGTTACCAAAAACTTATTCAAACATAGTTAAACACTTCAAAGTTTATTAAATAAACTAAAACGTACAAAAAACTTCTAATTTTATTAACTAAAAACATAAAACTTACATGCAAAATAAAATCGTTTTGTATGGTCACAAAAATAGTAATGGTTAAGAAAGTCATATCTTTTGTTAAAGACGTCATAAATAAAGTATGCAGATTAGAGGTGGGGAAAACATGTATTGAGTTTGGGTTTGCAAACCTATCTGGTTTGGATCAAAAGTCAACAATCGGTTTGGGCCAAAAACCGGTTAGGGTTGAAACCGGTTTGGAGGAGAAAAAACTCAAACCTAACCCAACCGGTTGGGGCCGGTTTGTAACCATTTCGGGTTGGGAAAACCAGTTAAACCAATTTGGACCGGTTTCTAATATATCTTTTTTAAATTTCATCAAACACTTTTTTTAACTAAAAAGTCATCCAAACATTTTTTGTTACTAAAAACTTATTGAAACATAGTTAAACACTTCAAAGTTTATTAAATAAACTAAAACGTACCAAAAACTTCAAATATTATTAACTAAAAACATAAAACTTACATTATTTTATTAACTACAAAAAAACATCGTAATCAAATATACTTTGTATTCAAACGTTAGTGAAATTAAAAAAAGTTATAAAAAAATGTCGTATTGGTATTCAAAAAACTTATGTTAATGCATGTTTAGTATACTTTAATAAAAAAAAATATAAAAGTGATGTACTGATATTGTGTACTTCCATGAAACCTATTTGTATTCAAAATTTGAGAGCTACATTAGTGTCAGTTTATGTTATAATATAGTTTCATCAGAATTAAAAATTTAAATTCAATTTTATTATGGTTAAAAATTTTCTTACCCTAGTGAAGTTGGCTTAAATGGATTTTTGGAGGGACTGCATGTCGTTATCATAGGAATCTATTGCGGTTTTAATAATTATGTCTATCACACACCTATTTTAGCCAATAAAAATAACAAAAACCAATTAACAAGTTCATTTCGTAAATCTTGAAGAAAAAAGATTGAATTAAAATCACTTGTATTTTTAAAAACATTTGAAAATAGTAAGTTCAATATTTTCGCCAACTAATTAATCTCAAAAGCAGGACCGATAAAAATTACAATTAAGATGTTTGCTTGTTTTATATGAAATCCAAAAATGAGACCCACACAAACTACTACTAATGAAACATAAATCAATGCAATGCATAAGATGACAGGGTACTTGAATGCTCAAGAGCTCAAAATAAAGCAATATAAAACATTCGTAGCTTGCAATGTATTACAGGAAGCAAGAAAAGTGACCAAATACAAACACACATACATATTAAGTAAGTAATAGTGGCTGCAAGTTAAGTAGACGCAAACTTAAAGAGGTTTGAAACAACTATTACATAGAACATTAACTATAGTTATTAATTTCAACGGAAGGCTGCGAAAATCATCCATTTTTTGCACGTATCTCTTCCAACAACAGTTTTGCTTCGGCTTCATACTCAACACGTGCAATGTCTTTGATGGCAATCCTTTGTCGTTTTGTGTTGTTGAACTCATGTGGTGCAACACTAACTGTTAAACAATATGGCACCCATGTGGCCCGTTTCAACTGTGAATGAAATTTAGCACCTTCTCCCTAGAAAACAGATTAAATGACAAAAGAAGCAGCAAAGGTTGAGATGCGTAGTTGAAGTTTCATAAGAATGGATCAATACTACATATAAGCAATAGAAAATAATTAGTTGACACAGTACCTCTGATCTCATATTCTCAAGCTCATTAGCCGAGCAACCCAACAACTTTTCAGCCGCCTCATAGAATACAGTCATCCAGGCGTACCCACTAACATCAACAAATTTTACAAACAAAATATACCTAGAAATCAACATATACAAAATATGTCAAATTAAACAAATGTTAAAGTGACATACGTAGAAGAAAAAACAATGAGATGGTATGGATAACAAACCGCTGGTCGAACTCATCTCGTTTCATTTGGCACTTCGAACACCAATAACGAGTCGGTATCATTGCTAAGTTTCTTCATGCAGGTCTTGCATGCCCGATATGATAGTGTTTGGTACATGTTAATATGGGTCATACAAGCTCGTATGGTAAAGGATACAGGCTAACAACAGAACTAACAGAATTAGTTCAAAATATACATGAGGAGGTATATCGTATAGTAGTAAGATGGCACAAAGGTATATATATATATATATATATATATATATATATATATATATAAGGATGGCTAATAAAGCAAGCACATGGCTGAGTAAAATATGTAAATTTAGTAAATGAGAGTATTTGTGTTTAAGCTCTATGCATATTGGTTTATACATGTTATACCTTGTCTGATCCCAATGATGGGTCGCTAGTGATTTCGGAAAGTGTGACACGTTCATATTTCATGCATTCAGAATCAGTCTTGATCAAAGGGCTTTTAGTACAACTGATGCTACTCATTGGTGATGCCTTACCATCACTTTCATACCTTTGAAAGATGTACACATATGAGATACATGTATATGTCGTGCATTCAACATCAAAGTATTGTACAAAAGTGAAGTTCATGTAAAGAAAGGAATCATGTTACCATAATCGTGGCCGATCTGTTTGAGCTAAGTCTGGGTTTATATCTACAACTGTCTGAGACAAGGTTGACAAATACACACCTATAGACAAACACAGGAATAAGCAAATAAATTAATAAAACCTACATATGTGGTTACGACCCTGTCCATATTACTATGGAGAAAAGATATTAGGTGAGTTGCAACACATGTGGAGGAGAAAAGATAAATTGTCATTTACAATTCAGCCCGGAATGTGCAAGGTTATTTGTTTGCAAGGAAATAAATTCTTATACGATTTGCAATTAGTAATTATAACTTTTTTGCTGTCATGTGAAATTCTGATATGGGTTCTAATTGACCTGTTTGCTTAACGCATGTTGCATATTGCCTATAAACAGTATATTATAGATCCATTGTTGGGTCAACTACCTCGATCAAGTTATGGCATTTAACATGACCAAGGTTACGTGACCGGATCCAAAGGAAGCAGTTTTGTCATGCTATGTGGTATTAATGCAACAAAAAGATAAATATAAAACGTGGTACCTCGATATTCTGCCACCCACAATGATTTGAATGCAACTACTGGGTTTGTAGAAATCATAGTCGAAAGTTTTTCGCCCAAAACAGTTGCGTGGTCATTCCATAACGACACTACAACAGTCTTCTCCCTGAATGAAAATAAATGGGTGTCTAAACATAGGATTTACAAAAAAAAGGAATAAATTCAATTAACTAAAGTAGCCTACGAATCATCAGCAATTGTTATATCCCGCTTTGGTACGATCTCACCATCCGCCTTCCTTCTGATGCAAGTTGTTGGTGATACATGTTGCACAACGGCTACAACATCTGAAAGCAACAAGTCAGAAATTTAACAAATTAAATCAGAAGTACATGTTTATAAATAATATTACCAACAAGCTTCTTTTGAGCGACATATGCTTCCAGTTGATTGATTCGAACAAAATTGAATATTGTTTTGGGCAAAGGCATGTTTTCATCGGTTGCTTCCTCCACCTCAGATCTTTCATTCAACGTCATCTCGTATACATTATCGACAGTCGCATACTACTTATTAGCATGTTTTAAGGTTCCTTTGGATATGAAATAGACCTTTCCCAATTGAAATGTGTCATACAATTTGTTAGCAGTGTCGTTAAACATTGTTGCTTGGATTTCAGTACCATGCAATGTCGAATCCGAAGAATGGTAAGCATCACATAAATAATAGACTTGATTGGGAAAAAAGTGAAAACATATAAAAGGGAAATCTAGAAACTCACAAAGTCATCCATTAGTTCCACCGAAAAAAAGCAACCCTCTCCCCTTGCATTTTTGTAAGTTCGCATATTTCTTTTTGATTTGACAAGAACCTTGACTGTCCAGTATTGTTGATACGGGCTTAAGGAAGCCAAACGATCAATTTTTCGAGTCATGCATGGTCGTCCAGGGGGTGGAAAGCTACAAATGACGAATGAAAATGGGTCGTAAAGTAGCCAAAACATACACCTTGAAATATACAGCTTTAGTATAAGAACACATGATGAATAAGAGACTCACTTGTTACCCTCAGTAGTGGTTGAACTCTCAGTTTGCGACATAATGGTACTCGCAGCAGTGTTCGAACTTTCTACTTGTGACATAGTGCTACAATGGTGCAATAAAAGAAGAAAATAAAGAATTCATGTTGTGCGTGATGATCGAAATACACAAATGAAACACAGTAACAAAATAAACATGCTTAAAATTGAACACAAGATATAAAGGGATCAAAGTCCCACGTCGCGTTCAATTTTTTGCAAAGAAAACGATGGAATTGAAGAAGCTGGAGGCGGATTCTCATCACAGACTAGGTGAGAATTTCAGTTTTTATCAATGACAAACGGAGCAAAAGGGGTGTTTGCATGTATATTTATAATACAAAAATTGTAATTAAAACGAAAAAAAAGTTCATCATTTTTAATCTCCTACTGAAATTCTTCCTGTTTCTGGTTCGGAAAATGCAAGCCCAAAAACGCAAGTTGCTCTTTGGCCTGATGTTTATGTGTTTATAAGGTGTTTACATGATCATTTACAAGCCGCTCTCCATTAATTCTTCTATCTTGCTGCTGGAAAATAACTAAAAACTGAAAGATTAATGTGCACTGAGTTTAAGTATCTACCCGCTGGACTCCAAGATGTGTAATATCTTGAAGTGCAGGTACAATGCAGTAGCAGCCCGCAACCTTAGTATATGCACATAAAAAAGCAAGTGTTTGTGGTCAATTAGACTCGTAGACTGAACTTATATAGCCAACTCTTGCAGACTAAAGTTACAGTAGAAGACAAATAACTAAGTACGGCAAAGGCAGAACACAGTCAATAATCCTCATGTCTCGTGGGTCCGTTACATCCTTAGGGTACAACAAAAGTTCTTGCTGGTTTCTCATCTAACATTTTCACTTGAGGGTTTGATTTAAATGTTTATATGCTACATCAATAAATGTGATTGTGGTTCCTTACCTAATGTGACAGACATGAAAAGATAATACTCACGAAATAGACAATTCTGACAGAGATGAAAAAAAACAAAGACATGATTGTCGGTCCATTACCCGAAGTAATAGAAATGAAGATTACACTCGCAAAATAATCAATTATACCTCTGTTCTCGAAACAGGGGAGTAGAAGAAAGAAAAAGTATGAAGGAAAGAAAGGGGGAGAGAAAGGGTCATTTTTTCTTTCTTTACCTTTCTTCCCAAAATTGGGCTGAAAATTTTGAGGGGAAAATCATCACACTTTTCAAGAACATGAAATCTATACTGAAGGTCAAACCCCAACAAATGTCCCTCAACTATTCCATACGACTAATGCAACCTAAATTCAGGATGCAACTTAAAAGCAATAACTCACTAATGCATTGTGGGTCTGATATACATTCTATGGTTAGGCCATAGGGTTTTGTTTGTTTAGTAGTCATATTCATTTTAAGAGCTTCATTTGTATGCCTATATGATGTGGCAAGGAAGATGTGATTGTGTAACCATTTATTTCAAAGGGCAGAGATGTAGATGACACACAAAGCAAATGTGCCCAGAGTTCACTTGTCATGTATTGTTTTGCTAAGAAACACACACTCACTCATCCTAGGAAACCTATCGAATAGTTCTTGAATTAGATCCGAGCATGTTGTTTTGTTCTTTGAATGAGATGAGCATTAATAGAAGATTGGTGGAACTTTTGGTTTATATTATCTCATTTGAAATTGTTCTTCATTGGGGAAGGCGTACGTGCTATAATGTCAAATATAACAAGAAGGCGGTTCATCTGTTGCGGACCGGAAAACAAGAAGGCGGCACATCTGGATTTGGAGAGACTGCCATGATCATCATTTGTAACCCAAGTAAACAACTCATAATGTCAAAACAAAATTTTAAATTGTTTTGAAATTGAAGAATTAAGAGTTCAGAGTTGGTGCGACTGTGTATTATGCAAACATGATTGAAAATATAATATTCCAGTCAGAAATTACAAGAATTCAGTTTTTTTGAGGTTTCAAGTCTCAAATTTAACTAAGTTTTCATCGTCCAGATAATTTTCATGAGAGTATAGATGCAATGACTTCTCGAATTCAAGTAAGTTTCTTACATATTCAATGTTGGTGTTCGATCATGCTTCTTTTTCTTCTCCTGATCTTCAATTAACTTGGTTTCTTCATTTGCTTTCATTTTTCTTTACTTAGTACCATGCATAGCCACTTCTCGATAAAATGTTATAGTGTGTTTCTTGTATTGGGAGTTGATTCTTAGATAACTAATCAAAGTTGTGTTTAAATAATTTTAGGCTTAAAAAGATCCATGGTTATGGATTTTAACTGCTCTTACTTGTGGCAACTTATATTTGCTTAGTCTTTTTTGCATGTACATTTTGATTAATAGATTGACAGATTGTATACATATGGAAAAGAATATGGTTTAGGTTACTACATCACTTGATTTTGCTTATGCAAATGGTGCTTAAATGATGTGTTTAAGTCTCTTTGAATGAGATGAGCATTAATAGAAGATTGGCGGAACTTTTGGTTTATATTATCTCATTTGAAATTGTTATTCATTGGGGAAGGTGTACGTGCTATAATGATTGGGGAACAAATACATTTGTTTGCTGCTGTTGGCATCACATGGTGAGCGTCGTTTTATCCTGAAGGGTGTTCCCATCATGGAATATGCGGGATGGCTCAGGTGCACCAGCATCACCTTTATATAACATATGTAGCAGGATGCCACTATGCATATGAAGTCCAATTCGGAAAGTCGTTATTCAGATGTGCTCGTGCTCTAAAGGCCATGGAGTAATGCCAAAGTTGTGTGTCATTTAATTCTTTCTGTTGTTGCTGTTACGGGCCATCTTTGACGGTTTTATAACAGCTATAATGCATATAATAAACACACCATAATGCATCATGCATATATCTTTCATCGAACCCGAGCCACTGCCACCATGTGAAGTCCATCTGATTTATGTGATATGTATTTTTGAGTAGTGGAGACTGAGAGTACATGCAAGCATATAGCAGACCAGATGATGGTCAAATATTTGCAAAAAATATTTGCATACAATGAAAATTTTGTTGCCGATTAGGGGCTGTTGCTATGCTGTTTTTATATTTCAATTAAGGGGCTACTATTTCTATTTTATTGCTGCTGATCATTGATCAAGCAGTCCGGACTCACGTCTATGCAAAGTCTTGAAGTCCATTGGACTTGTATACTTCACATAGTCAAGAAATAAACAAGTCAGGGACTTTTATAGTTGGACTAATTTGTAGATGCTGGTTGCTAATACTCAGTAACCTTCACAGCATCAATCGAAGACTTATAGTCTCAGACGCCATATGCACATACACACAACACTTTTTATTCTTTTATATGTTTCTTAGGCTGCTGCGAGTGTTTCACAAGCACACCAACTCCAAGATTTAGTGAATCTCGGAGTCAGTACGCTGAAACGCACAACACTTGCTTTATATAAAAATGATGAAGGGTGCTGCTGTTATTGTGCACTCTAATTCAAGATCTTGTTATTTAAGTTCAGTGTAGGAGTCTAATTGAGCAGAAACACTTAGTTTTTTCCAGCTTATATGTGCAAATAATAGGGTTGAGGGCTGCTATTGATTTCTAACTACACACCAAGAGATTACAAATGTTGGAGCACAGAAGACACAAACACACAGACTTAAAATGACTACACATTCCTGTTTCGGTTTTTACTTATTTTCAACATGAAAAAAACTTCGATTATCACTTGCATAGACTAATCATTATTGTCATATTTTCATAGACATGTGAATCAAGTCAGAGTAATTTACTCGACAAATAAATCAACTAAAATTCAATTAACAACATTGCAATTCATATACAGAGACTAATTAAATAAGAATCGGGAGGCATTAGAAGGTGAATCAGAAAGGAAATCATTATAAACATTTTATCGAACGGTTGAGGTGCAATGTAGAAATGAAAGAGATAATTCACTAAATGCAACAATTGTGTCAAAGAAATCAAATAAATTGAAGATGTTGTTAAGGAAAACAACTGTGACAATAATGAGAAGTGAAAACGTAAGAGACGTACCTTCTGCTCTCTAAAAAATTATGTAGGCAGGGCTCCCTCTTTTAGTTGAGAGTAGGAGGAAAGAATTGCATGGAATCGTTAGGCACACCATCATAAATAGAAGAGAGTAGAGCAGCAGCGGTTCCTTTGAAACAAAAACTGCTGAGGAGAGTGGGAGGTGGAACTGAGCACGGAAGCAGAAAAGGTGAAGAAGCATGTTAAACACAAAAAAAGTGTAATCAGATTTAATTTATATAAAAAGCAATAAATATGTTAAAAAATAAAATTTTAATAACATATTTACAATAATATTTTGAACCAATATTTTATCAGGTGCTTAAGACATCTCAAAGTTGCAACATCTTAAACATTAAAAAGTCTAATAAGATTTAGTTTATATAAAAAGCAATAAGTATGTTGAAATATGAAATTTTTAATAAAATATTTACAATAATATTTTATGCATATCTTAAAAGGAAAATGTAAAATACAATTAAATAAGACAAGTAAAACTTAAAAGTAAAATAATATTATATTCACACAAAGGTGGTATGAAGGTCCTTAAAGAAGAACAATATATGATACTTAATATGACATACAATATAAATAAATAAATAAATTTAATGTTCACTAAATATATAAAACTTAGTTATCATAGAATATACCATGATGATTTAGGTTTTAAAATTAATTTTGTCTGAAGATGAATGATGGTAGAAGTCATCATGTATAATAGCCGATTATTTATATTTTTTATTAAATATGGGATAAAAAAGATGGAATTTTATCAAATTAAAAATTTTGTTTCAAAAATGACAAACAAACATTCCAACATGGATATGGTTTCACTATTTTTAGGTATTTTCCTAGTATTGCAGTACATGTTCGGGGAAGTCCTGGTACAAGGCCGCTTCATCCCAAAGGTAGCATACGATGAAAAATTTTGTTTCAAGTAATTTGTTGATTCGGCTTGAGCGAGTTATGTGTGTCGGTTAAAAAACGGTATAACCGAGACATCCATATTGAAAGATGAATGAAGGCAGATTGTTTGGTTCATTGGCAATGGATTAATGTAAATAATCGATCGAATCTCAAATTGGGTATGCAATTATTGAAGAGTGATAAGAAACAACACAACTTATAATGACATTAAATCAATATGGACATCGGCTAAGTAACACATGATGACATGTAGGGAAAAGAATGGTTAGTTCCATTAAGCCAAAAAAATGCGAATGGTAATGAAAAGAGACAAAACACATTAGCAGAAAAGGAATTTTACTGAAAGGAACACGTCAGTGTAGAAGCACACAAAACACATACAAAGAAAAAGTATGGATGACAAATTGGCATTATGTGTCGGTAGATAATTACGATAAAAGTGCATTATTAATGGTAGATGACACCGTCACGATAAGGTTCGACAAATATAGTAAGAAAAAGGAACGATGAAACGCACAAATTTAAAAAGAAAACCAACATCAGCGTCTACTGTACCTAATGGTTGCCTACGGTGCCGAACCAGACCTGTAAAATGGATTGGTGTGAGGTAGAAGGAAGAGTACGAGTGGATAAACAAAATATGTACACAGATGGAATGTTTTACCATAAATTTAGGTCATCAGAGGCCACTATATCAGGTTCGTCCTTTAACCGATAATTGGTTTTGCTAGTGTGGGTGGACGCTGCAAAGTGAACTTTGGGGCTTTGTTGATTCATACCGCAGTATAGGTTCTGTGAATGAAATATACATCCTTAGAATGTAAAAAATCATTATCAAAGATGAAACAGAAAACAATGTTCTACAACTAAAAATAACCATGATTCAATATATTGTTGTCAAAGATGGCACCATCTGTGATGTTATGACAAGTCTATCATGAAATAGTGCATAAACATTTTCAATATGTATTTATAGTAGTCAAAGCAAGTGAAGTATGTAGAAAGAAAAAATGAGAAAGCGTATAGAATAAAGGTATAATGCAGGAACCGAAGGAGCAAAGACAAAGTTAGCATTGTTTTACCTGCGTGGAAAAGTCGTCAATGTCAAGCACTGCTTTCCCTTTCATAGTAGCTGAATGTAGGCTGCTGTTACTCTAATGTGATAACAACGGAACCGAATTGTGTCACAAACAATGTAAAATATCACCATAAAACATGAAACACAAGAAAATGTTCTTCAATTAAAAATAACCATGATTTAATATGTTGTTGTGAAAGATGTTTAAGTCAGTGGTGTTTTTACATGTGAAGCAGTCCATCACGAAGCAGTGTAGGAAAATCTTCAATATGTATTTAGCAGTCGAACCAAGTAAAGTATTTGCAAAAACAAAAGGGGGAATCCTAAAAATAAAGTTGGTGTGCAGGAACCGAATGTAGAATGGGCAAAGGAAAATGTATGGTTGTTTTACCTGGCTGGACAAGTCGTTAACATCGTCAACGTCAATCACTACTTTCGATTTCAAGCCAACTGAATTCAGCATGCCATTACTCTGATGAGGTACAGAAAATAAAATGTCAGTGCATAATCATGGTCATACTTTACATATAAAAACCTTGGGAAACAGTTTTCTATCAAAAGCAAGTGACGTGATGTGCATATGAAATCGTTTAGTTATACATTGGATTACGAATGGTTTCTGAAAGTAAATGGGTACCTTTGATTTTATTCGTTTTGTTGGTTTTGCAAGTAGTTCACTTGGCAGTGGAAAATTAGGCGGGTCATCTAGATCAACCACTTCTTCCCACCTCCATCTGCACGAATTGAGGCCACGTTTTCCTTGCTTTTCAAACAACTCAACCTGTTTGTTTTACCACTCAAAAGTCGTTCATATTAAAATGTAAACTCTGAATATAATTAGGGTAAAATACATCACCTCTTTTATTATTTCATCTGCCAAAGCATATGGATGAATTTCCTCATTTGTTTTGGATCTGACAAATCATATGGATTTGGTTCCTCCTGGGTACAGACATTTAGAAAGAGACATCGAATGTAATAACGTCTTTACAACAATTCAACTTCATGTATACTGAAAATACCTTTGGAATGATGTTGGCGACCATAATACTTGGTAGGATACTGCTTATCAACAAAATGATACTGGAAGACAACAACAATTATCCTAAAGAAAGAATAATTAGAATTCAAAAAATAGGCCAAAAATACCATTAAATAGCTGACCAAGGTTATAACACAGATGCATGCACATGTGAAAGGAATATCCACACCTCATCATACCTATCAGTGATGAGGAGTTTTAAGATTCAGCAGATTCAGGTGGTTGCCCTCAATGAAAAAAAAAACGAACTTACATATCGAGAATGTTAAAACGATCATATTACATGGCTTTTGCAATTTATGAAGTTTAATGTGGACACACACGATCCAACCTTGTGTGAAATCAGCCTATATATTTACGGCAATAGTGATCCAAAAATCAAAAATAAATCTAACGTTATTCTGTAAATATTTACAGATTAATGAAAATCATATACATAAAAAAGATACTTCTGAACACATCCAATCTTCTTCTCCAATTTATTGTTTTCTGTGGTTTTTTATTTGATTATAGAAGTGGTTTTAACCTGATTTGATTTGTAACATTGTGTTTTCTTTCTTTGTTTTGATTTCATGTATTCTTGCACCAATATTTCCTGACTATCTATAATCCCGTATGCCCTAACAATTTATATTTATTCAATCGGGTTAATTGTCTACTCCAATTGGCCTTTGGCATTGGCAATATATTCATATATGTGTGTTTATTCAGTATTTAGATGGTACAAATCGCCTTACAACTTCATGGGTTGCTGCTGAAATAAATTAAAACAGAAAAGAAGTTCAACATTTTTAGTCTCCTACTGAAATTCTTTCTGTTTCTGGTTCCTAAAATGCAAGGCGAAAAAGTCAAGTTGCTCTTTGGCCTGATGTTTATTTGTTCATGAGGTGTTTACGTGATCATTTACAAGCCGGTCACCATTAATTCCTGCATCTTGCTGCTGGGAAACAAGTAAAAACTATATGTGTTTGTGTCTGCTGGACTCCAAGATGTGTAATATTTTGGAGTGCACTTAAAATACAGTAGCAGGCATCAACCTTAGTATAAGCACATATAAGCTGGAAAAAGCAAGTGTTTGTGGTCAATTAGACTCGTAGACTGAACTTATATAGGCAAGTCTCGTAGACTGAACTTACAGTAGCAGACAAATATCTAAGTACGGCAAAGGCAGAATCGAGTCAATAATCCTCATGTCTCGTGGGTCCGTTACATCCTTTGGGTACAACAAACTTTTGCTGGTTTCTCATCTAACATTTTCACTTAAGGGTTTGATTTAAATGCGTATATGCTACATGAATAAACGTGATTGTGGTTCCTAACCTAATGTGATAGACATGAAAAGATAATACTCACGAAATATATAATTCCGACACAGATGAAAAAAAACAAAGGCATGATTGTGGGTCCATTACCCGAAGTGGTAGAAACGAAGACTACACTCGCAAAATAATCAATTATACATCTGTTCTCGAATTAGGGGAGGAGAAGAAATAAAAAGGATTTAGGAAAGAAAGGGGGAGAGAAAGGGCCATTTTTTCTTTCCTTACCTTTCTTCCCATAATTGGGCTGAAAATTTAAAGGGGAAAATCATCACACTTTTCAAGAACCTGAAATCTATAATGAAGGTCAAACCCAAACAAATGTCCCTCAACTATTCCATACGACTGATGCAACGTAAATTCAGGATGCAACTTAACAGCAGTAAGTCACTAATGCATTGTGGGTCTGATATACATTCTATGGTTAGGCCATAAGGTTTTGTTTGTTTAGTAGTCATATTCATTCAAGAGCTTCATTTGTATGCCTATATGTTGTGGCAAGGAAGGTGTGATTGTGGAACCATTTATTTCAAAGGGCAGAGATGTAGATGACACACAAAGCAAATGTGCCCAGAGTTCACTTGTCATGTAGTGTTTTGCTAAGAAACACACACTCGCTCATCCTAGGAAACCTATAGAATAGTTCTTGAATTAGATCCGAGCATGTTGTTTTGTTCTTTGAATGAGATGGGAATTAATATAGAAGATTGGCGAAACTTTTGGTTTATATATCTCATTAGAAATTGTTATTCATTGGGGAAGGTGTACATTTCTTAATGACTGAGGATCACATACATTTGTTTGCTGTTGTTGGCATCACATGGTGAGCGTCGTTTTATCCTGAAGGGTGTTCCCATCATGGAATACGTGGGATGGCTCAGGTGCAACAACATCACCTTTATATAGCACATGTAGCAGGATGCCACTATGCATATGAAGTCCAATTTGGAAAGTCTTTATTTAGATGTGTTCGTGTTCTAAAGGCTTGTTCAGAGGATGGCATATCTTAGGTCTTCACCAACAATTCTGTACAAGTACAAGTACTGATGTTATGAAATAAGTGGCATTTAGCTTAAATTGTGATGTTTATTGGGTCGCCCTACATGGTTAGTTAGAAATATGGTTACACAAGCCACAAGTCTGGCGTCTCTTGAAGCTTCTGTTGTTGGTCAGTTAAGTGTATTGGTCGCTTGGACCATCAACTATACAAGCCCCAAGCCTTAAAGCCATGGAGTAATGCCAAAGGTCATTGTCATTAAATTGTTTCTGTTGTTGCTGTTACAGACCATCTTTGGCGGTTCTATAACAGCCATAATGCATATAACTAACACACTATTAAGGGACTAAATATGTTGTCCAAAGGCCAAAAGATATAGCCTAGCGGTGGAGGGCTTTTTGGTGAAAGGCCAAGCCATAAACGCGAGCTTTCGGTGATTCTTTGGGCTGCAGTCCACAGCTTAAATTGCAGTCCATCTTTCAAGATTCCAGCAGCCCATACCCCTTCAAATCATTGAAGAGCCCATGCTATACGTTCAAGGATGCCATATCTTTTTATTAGGTCCTCACCAACAATTCTGTACAAGTACTGATGTTATGAAATAAGTGGCATTTAGCTTAAGTTGTGATGTTTATTGGGTCGGCCCTACATGGTTAGTTAAAAATATGGTTACACAAGCCACAAGTCTGGCGTCTCTTGAAGCTTCTGTTGTTGGTCAGTTAAGTATATATTGGTCGCTTGGACTGATACTATGCAAGCCACAAGTCTTAAAGCGATGGAGTAAGGCCACAGGTCATTGTCATTTAATTGTTTCTGTTATTGCTGTTACGGGCCATCTTTGGTGGTTCTATGACAGCCATATGGCATATAATTAACACACTATTAAGGGACTAAATATGTTGGCCAAAGGACAAAAGATATAGCCTAGGGGTGGAGGGCTTTTTGGTGAAAGTCCAAGCCATAAACGCGAGCTTTCGGTGATTGTTTGGGCTGCAGTCCAGAGCTTATATTGCAGTCCATCTTTCAAAATTCCAGCAACCCATACCCCTTCAAATCATTGAAGAGACCATGCTATATGTTCAAGGATTAATGTGAAATATGGTTACACAAGCCACAAGTCTGGCATGCATCGAAGCTAATCAAACATTCCCTTAGTCATATGAGTTTTGTTAATGACGTGGGACCTAATGATTAAAAGTTAATATTCTCTCATATTAAGAAGGGGTGTGTATGATTAGTAATTGAGGAGATATGCATGTAGAATTACCATTAAAAAATACATTGATACCCACAAAAAAATATCACAAACTCGGTTTAAACAGTATCAAAAGAATTGTGAAACCAAATAAAGTACCACAATACGTAAAACAAGCAAAACAAACATAAACAACAAACAACTATAGAATGGAACCATCCTCATCATGTTTTTATGCTATTATCGTGATTCATTAATATTTCCAATATGATGTTTTAGATTCAATCAAACCAAGCAAATGAAAAGTACATATCATGTACTAAGGAATCACAACATAGATTACATAAAATGCATCAAAGTTGAAAGGCACTTACTTGTGAAGTGGATATCCGTTGTTGGTTTGAAGTGTAGCGTGAACCTGTTGAATTCAAACCAAATTAGAAGACATAACAGAGTGGCGACAACATGGAAAGAGAAAGAATCAGATTAATTAAGAAAACGAGCACACCAAAGATAACCGAGATCAATCCGAAGAAAGCGTAGATGAATGATCCAAAACACATTGATCAAACAGTGGCCATTAATCAAACAGTAGCCCAGAAAAACCAGTTAGAAAAATGCCCAAAAAATATGTGAATCAAGAAACCCAATCGAAGAATACCAACATCAATCATTCATCAATGAGCACAGTTAAGAAAATCCAGATCAATACGAAGAAAATCAGTTCGAAATATGGCCAAAAAATACACTATTAGAATAGTATTAGATTAGATCATTACTATGTAACAGAAGCACCACTTATACCAGACTTGCATATAATTATTTACCTACTTGATTTCCAATCGGCATATATAATGCCCAAAAAATACAGTATTAGAATTGTTAGAAATCAAGATGGTTGTGTGCAACAGAATCCCTGGAAACCAACTAATTAATCCATCAATTTCCGGATCAGTGGTTTCGCAGAGAACAAAGTACAAACACAATCTTTGAAAACCCAGGTTAATAAAAAACTCAGTTTAAACGCACGGAAGAAGAGGACATTTAAAGAAGAAAAGGCAATCGAGAAGGCAGAAGCATACCAGTTTATGTCGCAATGGAGATGAAACCGAACGGAATAGGATGAGGCGAAGGCACACGAAGCAGGAAGCGTGAATCCATGGAGAAGAAGCAGGAAGCGAGAATCCCTGGAGAAGAAGAGAACGTGGGAAGAGAAGGGACATGTGTTGTGTTTTGATTGGAGGTGTTCTGAATTTTCAACAAAACGGTAATGGAGAATGTAACTGTTATACGTCCATTATTCACTACAAAAAAAAAGTCATTCAGCGACACCTTTAGTGACATGTATTTGCATGTCACAAATTAGTTACATTTGTTGTGACATTGACTATGACAACGAAGTCATCAATGTCACCATGTGTATCGCTATTTTTAGTGACATCCATGCACAAGTCACTATAAACGTCATTGATTTGGTGACATACACACAAAGGTCTCTATACACGTCGATGATCTTGTGACATTCATATAGAAGACACTACGTGTGTCGTTGAATTTGCGACATATCCTAATATGTCATTAAGTGTGTCGCTAATGTTGTGACAATTATATTCAAGACACTATGTGTGTCACTAATATTGTGACAGTTATATACAAGACACTATGTGTGTCGTTAATCTTGTGACATTAACATACAAGACACTATGTGTGTCGCTAAATTTGTGACATTTATATACAAAACACTATGTGTGTCGCTGAATTTGTGACGTTTATATACAAGACACTGTGTCTGTTGCTGAATTTGCAACATACGCATGCAAGTTATTAAGTGTGTCGCTATTTTTGTGACATTCATATACAAGATACTACGTGTGTCGTTGAGTTTGTGTCATTCACACACAAGTCGCTAAGTATGTGGCTCATTTTATGACATTCATATATAGGTCATCATGTATGTTGCTAGAATATATAATAATTATTATAGTATGTTTTATTTTGTAAATTAGGATTGAATGGAAAATGATATTAAATTTACTTGGATATTTTTTATAACCTACATAAGAATAATACATTATGTATAATATAAATGTAAATTGTAACTAAACTGTCTAAATGATTTTATTTATTTCTTTTAATTATAAAAATATATTATGCTTAATAAATAAATTTGTTAATTATAAAATAAAAGGACAGCTCCTGTGTACCGTACTAGGCCCAATACATATGGTCTTATAACTTTATTAGAGCTGTTGGCCTATGTTTATTAGTACGTGAGATCCAAATCCCATAAACCCTAGCGTCTCAATACTATCTGATCGATCTCGCGCTACTTGAATCTCTGTGGTTGGATCGAACTTGTTGCTCAAACTCCGATTGGATCGAACCTGTTGCTCGAACTCTGGTTGGATCGAACTTGCTGCTCGAATCCTCTGCGATTGGATTGAACTCTCTACTCGAATCTCTCACTTCGTTTAATTATATCGGACTCGTTGAATCTCACATTGAGGTAATTTCTAAATTTGAACGATGTGTTTGTTTGATTGTTAAAATCAATAAGAGCTAATATTTTTGATTGTTTCTGTTTTTTGATTCAATGCTTCATCTTATTGAGTTTAGATTAATCAATGATTTTTTTTTGTTTTTTAGTTTAATGTTTAATCTAATCTGCGGTTTGATTAATCGATAAAAAATTTGATTGTTTTGGTACTTTTAATGGAATTCTTAATCTAAACAGAGTTTAGATTAACTGATAAACTTTGATTATTTGTATTTTTCTAATGGAGTGCTTAATCTAATAAGACTTTTGATTAATCCGTAAACTTTCATTGTTTGTTTTTTTTTTTTTTTTTAACAAAATGCTTAATATAATCGTTTTGATTGAGATGAAAACCTCAAATGGATGATCCTCGCTTGATTCATCAATCAGTTGTGTAAGCTTAAGACATCCTCAAACTAGCAGCATAATATATTTGCTAGGAAATTAATTAAGTTATATGGAAGATCTATCTACTGGCTAGCTAGCTATAAGTTAATTAATTTGATGACCAAATATCCCACCAGTTCAAACATGAGTGATCAAAAAGACTCCTAGATCAGAGACAAGTTTTGTGTATTGTATGAATGGGCTTTTAAGCCGAAGGACCAATACATCTGGGTCAATAATAGAATAAAACAATTAGTAATACAAGTAATTAAAGAATAGTTATTATAAAACATATTGGAAGGTCTGAGCGTGTTGCAAGAATTTCTCAATATCTAAATATAAAATTTCTTTAAATTAACAACAGTCTGCCTGAATATGAGCAGAGGAGGATCCACACCTGATATAACATATCTAAATATACATTGCTGGAAAATGAAGTCAATAGCTCTACAACAACTTCTCAACTATAAATCTGTTTTACAGAGTCATAGGATCTATATGGTTGATTGTATATATATGTTGTATTATGACCCATTTACTGTAATTTGGCGTATTAAGACTCGTAGTTTATGGCAAATGAAGAGGGTAAATGACATTGAGGCACACCCGGATGCTTAAGATAAGCATATTGTATTAAAAATTCAAGGGCTAGAGTAAGTTTAAGAATAAAACACATATACTTCTATATGTTTATGCTTTTACTTGATTTTAAATGTTATATAGATGAAGATATTTCTAGATATACGTGGTTACATTTAGTTGTGTTAGTCAAGGACCTATGGTTTTGTTGTAGGTAGTCTGCAATGTTAGTTATGGATTCTATTTGAATCATTGATCTTGTTTCCCATATGGATATGGTATTGGAGTGCCAATATACCAAACAAGGAGAGGCGAGAAAGGAGGGGGAAGATAAAAGTATTTGTCAATCATCTTTTGAAGAGATGCAACTTAGCATATATGACGGTACTCTTCTCAACCATCAATTATTTTTATTGTTTTAATTACTTGGTCAATTGTAAATGTTTTAAAAATTGAAAAAGGCAAATGAAACAATAGTTTCCTTTTGCATAATATTTGTTGTGAATTTGTGATGGTGTTTGATTTAGATTTGGGATGGCAATTGAATTTGCTCAATAAATGTAGGGAGATTCCCATTAATATTTCACGGCATTTCTCAGGTTCAAATTTCTAAATCAAGTTCTAACTAGATATTCTTTATATTTGTACAATTCGGCATAAAGTTTATTATGAATTCACAAGTTTGGAAATGTTGACTTGCATTTATGATTGTTGCAGATTTTGGAGTCGTGAAGATGATATTGTTTTGGAATATAATTCTAAGTGTTTCTAAATTTTCATTGTATGTTTTTGTACATGTTCCGTTTGTAATGTTTATTTTCAAATGTATTCGAATATTTGATCTATTTTTGCTTGTGATGTTTGTTCATAATAAATGTATATTTGGATTTGGGAGTTTGTTTATTTAATTATAATTTTATCATTATTTTTTTATATTTGGATATCTAAAATTCCGACTTCAAATACGGGTTGATAAAGGGCATATAGCACGTTACAAATAGCGACTCTACTAACAATATTGTTAGAAAATAGAGATGCAAATAGCGATTCGATTAGCGACATCATTCAAAACCGTGACGTAGATAGTGACATCCTTCAAGAACACTGCGACACGGATAACGACTTTCATAGAGACTTCATTAAAGAATAGCAACAGCAAAAGTGACTACATTAGCGACATTACACAAGAACTGTGACGCCATATAGTTACTCTAATAGCAACATCATTCAACAGTAGTGATGCTATTAATGACTCCATTAGCGACATCACTCAACAACTGTAACGCAGATAGCGACTTCATTAGTGACATCATTCAAGTATAGCGACTTGTATAGTGACATCACTAGCGACATCATTCAAGCTCAGTGACTCGGATAACGACTATAACAGTGACATCATTCAAGAATAGTGACTTGGATAATGACTCCAGAAGTGACATCATTCAATATCAGCGACTAGGATAGCAAATCCAACAGCGACATCATTCTGGAATGGCGACATAGATCGCGATATAACTAGCGACAATATTCAATAATAGCGACATAGATAGTTATGAAACTAGCGACAATAGGGACACACATAGCAACATAACTAGCAACATAACTAAAAGTAGCGACATATGTTTTTGGAGTCGTTATAAGTGTCATTAATTTTAGCGACACATCATATAATGTCCCTAAAATCAGCGACACATTTATAGCGACACTTCTTTTGGTGTCACTAAAGATGTCACACACATAAAAAATGTCGCTGAATGTGTTGCCGAATTTGTCGCTAAAGACCGTTTTTTTTGTAGTGATTATATAGTATTAGATATATGCACATTGACCAGATAATAACCGAGCCGCATAGGATAAAATCCGATCCAGTCTTTTAATAACCGGTTTAGATTTTAATCGGTTTTAGGCCCAATAAAATGTAACTTATGTAACCGGTTTTTTCAAAACCCGGTTAAAAAAACCGATTTTTTTACAGAAAAAATTCCCATTTTATATAACTTTTTTTCATTTTAGACTTTCAATTTGAGTTTGACCAATTTTTTATAATTTATTTATTGAACCTTTCATTTGGGCTTATAACTATAATTAAGATTATAAAACTCCAAACAAGTATAGTTTTACTCCAATCAAATATGTTTTATATATTTATATTTGATTATAAATACATAAAAAGTTTAAAATTAGTGTATTCAAAGTCGGTTTTTACCGGTTTTTAATCTGGTTTTATAACCGGTTAATTATCCGGTAAAAGATCCGGTCTACCAAAAATATCGAATCCGGTTCAAAAACCGATTCAGATAGTGACGGATCAAAAATCAGATAACCTGATTTTTTGTGCACCTCTAGATACAAGAGAATCAAGGGTGTTCATGGATCAGTTCTGTTAGCAGTAAAAATGTGAACCGTGTTTTTTGTTTCAGTTATCTACTTACGGGTTATTTGTAAGAGGTCGGTTACCCATACGGTGATACGGGTATTCATAGTTACCCGTTATATAATTAAATATGACAATAAGTAAAAAGGTATATTGTAAAATTAATTCTCATTATAAAACAAAATTTATAATAATTACTCTGTCATAAATTATAAAAATTACATCAAAACCTCTGACAAAAGAATTAAAGTAAATACTTTCTTTCGTAATTCTATCATTCAATGTTTTTTAACGAGAAATGAAACCATAAATAATGATTTTTAACTTATTTTGTAACGTATGTCTATACGCTTGGTTCGGTTCGGTTCGTTTACTCGTGTTTTTTCATAAATGAAAATTGAAACAGTCACGTCATATATTGGTTTTTGGTTTCGTATTAAACGATTCGACTCAGTTTTTCGGTTTAGTTTGAACACCCGTAAAAAAAAGAAGTCACGTCGTTTTAAAAATTCTTTTATTATGCTACGACCTTATTTCTTTATTGAATAGAATAAAATTTTATTTTATTTTATTTTTCCATTTTTTTTGTCAAATTAGTCGTCTTACAAACATTTTTACTAATGTATGTTGAACCTTAACCAAAAGCCATCCGTGTTTAACTGGTTACAAGTTTGGCCCACACTTGGAACCATGTCATCAAGCCATTTTATTTAAATGACATACTACAGCTCAGGACATCAAACCATCAAGAGACGTTATTTTTTTAATCTAATAGGTAATATACTAACCCTGTATTGTTGTTCAATGTTGATATCTTCCTTATTAATAACAAAAACTATAACCTTAGACGATAAAAACAATGAAATCATAAAATGTGATAGGTGACAAAAGAATATTAATATCAAAATACAGAAAGTGTGCTAGAAAAATCAACTAGAAATTTGTTTACTTCTCAGTCACATCATTCTTGTCTAACTTTTAAATCACACAACATAAAAAAAACGATCAAACCTTTTTAAAAAATAGTAAGTTGTAGTTTTAAAAAGACATTATTCTTCTATCTTGTCTGGGACATGAAAATGCTCAGAACGACCCTGCACATAAACATTTCTAAAATGTCTTTTTTTTTTATTGTTTGTAAGTGTTCATGTCAACTTAACCACGAGAGCCAATCATAACAGTAGTTTTCCAAACAACGAACAAATACAAATGAAAATGTTATCGAAAAATAAAAAGAAAGCCTAACATCGACAAGTAGCATCATGGTTTTTCACTCGTATCGCGTATGACACATAGGCATTTTACATAAATTTAAAAAATATGAACCATTCATATTAACAAATGGATGTGTTGGTGACAAAAAGGGCCAAACACATGTACTTATATCGTCCTTGAGGAAAATTGTGGTCCAAGATATTTCTATTTGTAGTGATTTGATTTTTATTTTAATTAAACAAGTGAAGGTTGTGTGGCCAAACATATGGTTTTTAAATTGATAGTAATTACTAATTAGTTTGTGGATATGAATCGATAATGTGGCATTGTTTTTAATAGTTTGTAGGCCTGTTTATGGATGAAAAAAAATATTTTATGATGCAATTTCTCTTGTAACATCCAACAAGGTCATACTTCTAACAGATCTTCTTAGGCTTTTTGTTAGAGCTTTCGTTGGTGTCAGTAAACTTACATTTAAATTTAGACTGGTATTCTTATTTCCTTCCACCATATTCACGTCACGGATAAATGTTTCAGGTCCAATAACCTTTTTGTCTTTCCCGTTATTATTCAAAGACTGTGAATCAATCATTTTACAGTTGTTGAAATCATGAATAGTTTCTTACTAGAAGAATCTTGGGCCTAGGGATGACAATGGGGCGGGGCGGGGCGGAGCGGGGATCTCAGTTCCCATCCCCATCCCCAATTCATAATCCTCTCCCCCATCCCCGGCCCCATCCCCGTCAGGGAATGAATTTTTATTCTCATCCCCGTCCCAATCGGGGATCGGAGATCCCCGTCGGGGAATCGGGTTTTTCAAGTTCCTAAAGATTATTTAAGTTTAAACTATAAATAATAATTTAGTAGAAAAATATATGTAAATAAACATTAAAAAAATTAATTCAAACATATTTGAGGTATCTATACTATATATAATAAGAAAACCACTTGGAGTTTCTGGACCATTGGATGGAAAGAAATCAATGGTCCAGATTAATGACAACTCATAATTATTTATGAAATGTCTCTTATACCCTTAATTAAAATCAATAATTATACATATGCCATTTTTTTTAATTCATTTTCCAAATTTACTACATTACCTTAATTACATTAAATTTTGATTTTAATTTTTTCATTAATAAATTAATATTTACCTAAAATAAATATGTGTCATTATTATCCTTAATGATCAAAGTTAAATTCAAATGGAAAAGTTTGAATTTAAATGTAGAAGTGTAGTAAATAAAGTTAAAAATTTTTGTTAATTTTTTTGCTAACAAGATTTAAAATTTAATTGATAAAACTTCAATTGTGAATATGGTAAATTTTGATTGTTGATTTTAAGATATCCCATTTTTATATTTTATCATTTTCAAAATATATACACATTCACATAATTGAAGTTTTTTGTTTCTTACATTGATATTTCATATTTGAAGTTAATAAAAATAAAAGAAACATTTTTTGCAAACACATATTATCTGTTTTTAATAATACAATATAATAATATTTTTTAATTAATATCAAACAACTAAGTATTTTTTTATATTTAATTTAACTAGCCTTCAATTTTTTTATTTTAATTATATATAAATTTTATAATAATTTATTTAAATATAAAAAACTATGTATTTTCTAAATCAACCCATGTCATACATGGGTTGATTAGCCTATATATTATAATAAAACAAAACAATTCATGTCACATGTCACTTCTACAATACAAGAAAATTTTAGGTTGCGTTTAGTTGACGAAAACAATCCGGTTTTCTGTTTTTGTTTTCAACGAAAACAGGGCTTAATTGAAAACATGTTTAGTTTGACATTATTCTAATTTTTTTTTGTCATTTTCTAAATGTTTTCATTTTCTAAATTTATAATAGAATTGGAAAATGCATTAAAGGAGTTTTTAACCATTTTTCTAATTTTCAAAAGTGAAAATAAGGGACGTGGTGAACACGTTTTCAAAATTTTCTCCTAATTTTCTAGAAATGTAATAATGAAAACAAATTCTGGAAAAATAAAAGTGAAAACAAATATCAATTTTCCATCAACTAAACACACCCTTACTTTTCCACCTATTTTTCCAAATTTAACACCTTAACTTAATTGCATTACATTTTGACTTTATTTTTTTCATTAATTAATTAGTAATAAATTAGATTTTGTAACATTTAAAATTAATGTTTACCTAAAATAAATATCTATCATTATTATCCATAATAATCATAATTAGATCCAAATGCAAATATTTGAATTAGTTGTGGAAATTATTATTATTATGTATAATAAAGGAAAAAATCAAATTTTCACGTGTCACCTCTACGTTCACCAAAAAGATAATTACAACTTATAAAAATAAAAGATAAATACAATTTAATATTTTTAAAAAAGATAAATATACTCTATTTTTTAATCTATAAATAATAAAAAATAAACACAATTATTATTTTGTATGTTTTTATTTTTACTCATATACATTTTATATAAATAAATTTAATAAAAAATATCCACGTAATACGTGGGTTATAAACTAGTTTACATATATAACGTATAATTTGTAATAAAACTAAAACAAAGAAATGGATGCAAAACATTTACGAAACCAATAAAATGAAAAATTATAACAGTATTTTAAACTATAGAATAGTCATACACAATGATATTTAATATAATATATAAAATGTAATGAATAATTTACATTGTAAAGTTAAATATATATAATAATTTATAATAAAACATAATTTATAACCGGGGTCGGGTTCGGGGTCGGGGATTAAAGTGTCTCCCATCCCCGCCCCATCCCCATTATTTTAAATCGGGGATTCCCCGTCCCCATCCACATCCCCGGTCAACTCGGAGATTCCCCGGTCAAATCGGGGTCGAGTTAAGGGTTCCCCGTCCGGGTTGGGTTTTTTTGCCATGCCTACTTGAGCCATATACTTGAATCCAAGGATGTTTATTCAAAAATCTTTGCCCCTCAACCTCGTCCGAATTAGAAAACTCAAACGTCACGTCTCTTATTGATTCTACCATGATATTCACGAATTGTTGTTAACAATTTTTAGGAATTTTAGCGAAAGGCTACCAAACTAAGGAATCATAGTACTCAAATGACCTTGTAAATTGTTTAGATTATTCTCTGTTCACAACAATTTGATCCTAACGAAAATTTAATAAAAATGACGGGTCAAACTTGTTATTATGAAATCCCGTATATATTCAGCACCTCAATGATTTTCTCATCAAACACATGAAGAAACAAGCTCAATAAATGTGTTGTGATAAAGAAGAAGACAATATGAATATGAGAATTGATGGAACAGTGGCGGCTGAGATGTTTCAAATTAGTCAACCGTCTTTTCATAAAGTAAACCCTAGGAGCCTTTTATAGGCTCCATTAATTAAGTTACAAGACTTGGCAACTTTGGCCCCTACACTATAACTTAAACATGAAATACATAGAAATAAATGCAAGACAAATTACAATGAAAATAAATATTACAAAACAACTCCTAGGATCGAAATAATAAATCTAACAATCTCCCCCTTTTCGATCACTTAGGAGGTCCTGGAACTCGGGCATGATATGTAGATTCACGAAGACCAAGTATGACGTCGAAGCGTCTGGTTACTTGTCTTATATGTAGCCTCTCGTTCAGGTATTCAATGCCGCTGAGTGTATCCTGTATCTCCTGTGGCGAGCATCTAAGTTCTGGATTTGGTTGAGCGTCAAAGTCTTGAACTTTCTGAGTGAGCACTGCTCGAACCAATCTGATAGTGCCGTCGGAGTAACAAGGAAGATCCTCAAAGCGCATGAATCTTTTATGTCCTTTCTGATTCAAAAAGATAACCCCTGGATGTCCTCGAAGCAAAACTTTGTAAGCCGGATAGTGGTCTAGCAAAAATACATCTTGTTCAGGAGCTTTCAGACCCACTTTGACTAATGCACTCTCAATCGCCATCTGGGAATCTCTGAGGCACATAATGATTGATCGGTGATTCATACTTCGAACTAAGGCACCCAAAGCAGTCATGCGAGACATACGTCCTTTATTGCGATTTTTCAATCTCTCGTGAAGGAATTCGACGTCGTCCACATTTATGAAGTCTAGGTCATTCTCGAAGAACTCATCAGCAGTGCCATCTTCTCTTTCTACTTGAAAGGCGGGATAATAAACTTTTGCTCTTTTGCACATGGTGATAGAGACGAGTTTCTTTATCTTCGATTTGGACACTTTAGACCTTCTCTCCCTGAGCATCAGTTGATAATATTCGGCATGTTCAGCTTTGGTAACGTTTGTGAGTTCCATGAGAAGGCGTCTGCTGAAGGCTCTAGGTTTCTTTCTGAACACCATCTTAAATCTTTCTTCTAGGTATGGGTTCTGAAACCGCTCAGGGGAAACTTTTGAAGGAACTCTTTGAGGCCCTAAACGGGGGGTTCTTCGATTTCAGATCTTTTGGCTTCAAGAAGCTTTATAATTGTCCCCCGCCGTTCTTGTCGCATTTGGTCTTTTTCTTCCTGAGGCAATGTTTGAACCTTGCCTTTGGAATAGTGTTCTACCCAAAACAAATCTTCTTTTCTGTATATGCCAGGGCCCTCCGGAGTTTCGTCGAAGCAATCTACACTTTTTGTTGGGGAGGGACCTGAACGTTGGGTTTGTTGGACTGGTGGAGGGCTTGGGGATCTTGGGGGGCTGATAGTAATGTGGGATTCTTTTAATGATAGGGGAGCTTGGATGGATGAAAGTATGTCTTCCTGATGGGCTCTGGGTGGTGAATTCAGGAAATCGAAAGAAGAGGACGAGGATTTTTTTGTTGGAGAATCAGGCTCAGGCTCAGGAGTTAAAAGGGGTTGGGTGTCCTCGGTATCAGAATCTGAATCAGAAACTAATATGATTTCAACCTTCTCGTGTAGCTCCTCAAATTCTACCATGGCTGTCATCGGATCCAGTGGAGCTGGACCCTCGACCATCGGCTCGTCTTCTATTAGCATGTACTCCTGAGCCTCTTGAGACTTTTCCCCCGACCCTTGAAATTCAGACCCCTCGGCTGTCTCTGCTCCCCCTATACCCAGCATGGGCTCCTCAAATTGGACTTTTCTGCGCTTCTCCCCCTCATGACGATCAGGGTCGTCCTGGTCGTCATGTTTTCTTTTAGGGGCTTCGGCCTGAGTACGGCACTGAAGATCTATAACCGCCGACTCAAGGCGATCCATCCTTGAATTGAGCTGCTCTTGGACTTGAAGAATTAGACGATTGAGAGCATCGATCTTGTCCGAGAGCTCAGCTATTTGAAGTTGGACTGAATGGGATCCTGGTGAGGGGCCGGCTTCGGAGGCGACACCCTTACCCTTTATAAGAGAAAGAAGGGCGGTGTGTCGTTCCTCGGCTGCCTCCCTTTGGGCGTCCAGGTCAGCCCGGGTGATAACTCCGGCAGCACGTAATGCTGCCGTTAACATCTCCAAATTGATGGGGAGATGGCCGGAAGTGGACGGCGTAGATTGAGCCACTCCCGGTCTTCCTTCCGTCATCTCTGGCTCCACTACGGGATGCTCAGATCCGGAAGTTTGTGGAGCTGCCACGGAGGCAGCTCTTGGGGATGCCACAAAGGCATCGTGCACGGTGTGTATATGTGGGGATGGAATCGTGGGCGAAGGAAGGTCGGTCACGTGGGGAGGAGTGTGACCTCTTTCAACACCGCCACTCTCCGAATGAGAGGGCGATGGAGTGTGTGGAAGATCCCCGTGGAATGAAGTGGTTTCCCTTTGAGGGGAAACCAAGTGGATGGTTGGGGTTGTTGCGACCGCTGGACTAACGGTCTTTTGAATGGGAGTCCGGCTAACTGGGCTTGGTTCACCCTCAGATTGCATATCCCTCGCTCTTACGACAGAGACGGTTCTTTCAGAATCCGCCGTCTCTGCCGTCTCACCTACATCACCCTCCCTCACTATCTCAGCCTCCCTCTCACCAAAACCCATATATTGTAGTACATCCATCCTTTCTCCCTCATTCTCACTCTCTTGATGCTCACCTTCGGACTGGTTAGTCTCATTCGATTCAGACTGAGACTCATCCGGATAATTCTCTCGAATATATTCCCTTACCCGCTCTGTACCCCTGGACCTTGTTAGAGTAGATAACGGAATTTTCATCACCTGTACCGTCGGGGCCCCCTTTGGCAAAGTCAATTTTTGGATAGCCACGGTGGGGTAGACATCAGCCTCCGGGCGCTCATGTATGTCTTCGTCCTGATCCATTGCGCATTGAATAATGAGTTGTAGGAACCTTTGATAGGGGACATACTTGCGACCTTTCTTGGTGCTTCTTTCTACGTGGACTCTTCTTAATTCTTCAAAAATGAAAGCCGCATAGTCCACGTGTCGGTCGAAGGCAAAGCCGATGAACATGGCTAATACCCGGGCCGACGCTGAGTCGTGACCGGAATGCTTGACTGTTAGGCACTTATTCAGCACATCGAAGAGGATCCTCCAGTGGGACTGAAGGTTTTTGGTGCGGAAGTCGGAAGGTTTGGTAAGAGGGCCGTCATACCCTAGGGTTTGAATTTCAGAGAGGGCTTCTGATACGGATGGGTTTGGATTGAATGAGTCAATGGAGGGAAGATAGTCTTGTATGGGAAGACGAAGGATGTGACGGATGGCTGCGGTTGTGATTTTGACTGGAACGCAGTCAATGGTGGAGGTGAAGTGAGGTTCGGGGTCGGTTATGAATTGGAGTCTGTTCCAGAATTGTTGGAGGTAAATCTGGGGAACGGCTATGGCAGTTGAAAGGGCATAGTATATGGGATGGCGGGTGAGGATGTCAAAGGCAAGGGTTTGGGATTCTTTTGGGAGGATAGAGACGTCGAGTTGCCAGTTATGGGGGATAAACTCGACAAACTCGGCGCTCGGCAGAATGGCTTCCTCGGGTAGCTGAGCGTTATTATTAGGGATAGGAGGATGGGGTACGGTAAGAACGATTGCCGGATCCATTATCCTGCAAAGTGCAACAAAGTTAGAATCATAAGACTTGATATGATAATGCATTGATGTGAAGTCTAGATGAGTGTGAAATAGAAATTGTCTGATCTGTTTAACATCGGGTCTTTATTAGTAGAATAAAATTCTACTAACAAAGTCCAAAGTCAATCTTTAAGAGACCAATGTTAGATAAGACCGTTTCACTCAAACACTGATCCTAACTCTAATCAATGATGCACTTGGATGGAACTATTTTTGTGACTTTTAATTTATATGAAAATGGAGAAATGGAAAACATGAAAAATGAAAATTTAAAAAAAATCCTAAGTGTTGGATTTCGGATGGTCCGAATTCGGATGAACAGTGTCATCGAATTCGGATCAGTCCGAAAATAGAATAATGCATGAATGATGTGAGTGGGACTGAATTCGGATGAGGTGATTAATGGGGACCGAATTCGGATGATGGTCCGAAGTGTAATCATGAAATGATTGAATGTGGTCCGAATTCGGATGTGGTGTGAACATAGTCCGAATTCGGATGGTGACTTGTGAAAATGCATGCAATGAAATGGAAATGTCCCAATTTCGGATGGTACCTGGAATTCGGATGAGGACCGAATCCGGGTATCATCCGAATTCGGATGCATAGTGGTGAACATACTTAGACAATTTTTCAATGTTTTGAAAATTTTGACCCTGATGTGATGGTCTGAATTCGGATCAACAGTGAACCGAATTCGGATCAACAGTGGTGAGTTTTGTACTTTGAAAATTTTTGAAACTATTCTAAGTCGGACATCCGAATTCGGGTGGTGGTCCGAATTCGGACATCCGAAACTGCATGAGTGCAGTAAATGTTCATGCAAAATATAAACGTGAACAGTTGGAATCTTACTGAAAATGCATGAAAATACAGATCCTAAACTAAAACAACCTAAGGAACTAGTTATCTAACTACAACTAAGAAAAAATAACACATTAAACTACCTAAAAAGAGTAAAAACCGAATTGAAAAACTAGAAAAAATTTGAAAATCAAACAAGTAAAATACTAAGTTAAAGACTGAAATAAATGTAAAGAAGTGTTACCTGGTGATGCAGATGATGAATAATGCAAGAAAAATCGAAGAAAACGATGGTGCAAAAGCTTGAAAATGGTAACAATGGTGGAACGGCGGTGGTGTGGTGTTCGTCGACAGAGAGAGAAGAAGAAGAAGAGAGATTTCTTGAAAATGAAGGAAGATGAGTTGACCAGTTGACCGACCCCTATTTAAAGTCACATGGGTCGGTTCGGGTCATGTAGGATCTGCGCCCCAAAATGAATGGGCCGCCGGATTTGGACTCAACACACACACAACACAACAAACAAAAAAAAATTGGGCTTTTAAGGAAATTAAACACAAAAAGAAATTTTGGTCCAATACAACATAAATTAAAAATATTTTTGTTATTTTCTTTAATTTTGAAGTTAAAATAAAATGAAATGAAGTAAACTAAAATCTTTTTGGCTTTTTGATAAATTTGAAAGTTAAAATCTTTTTGTGATTTTTCTGACCTATTAAATTAACACTTAAAATTAAATTAAAATTAAGACTATCCTAAAATTCAAAAAATTTAACTATAAAGGAAATAAAAAAAAACACAGAATTATAAAATTTTAAAAATTCTAACTCTACTCCCCCTCAAATAAATACTGGTCCTTTTTCCTTTTCCTTTTTCAGATTTTAAACGCGACAACCCTTCTTTAAGCCTTACAAATACCGACAAACCTGGATATTGTTTGCATCCCACTCCATGATGAACAATTCACACAGCAATTTATCAGGTTCATTAATTATTAAAAATATGCGCAGATAAGGAAATAATGAGTTTCATTTTTGTGACATAATCCTTAAATTTAAATAACAGTTATTTTCTAAAATAAAGGAATTTCAATCATGATAGATTGAAATAGAATTATTTAAGACAATATCTGATATTTAATTGGAAGGTGGATTCAACATGCCGATATGAGATACTAAAAACCGAAAACGAGGTTCGTCTAAAGCTTTAGTAAATATATCCGCTAGTTGGTATTCCGTGCCAACAAAATACAACTCAATGGTTCCCTTTTCAACGTGATCTTTAATAAAATGATACCTGATATCTATGTGTTTAGTTCGAGAGTGCTGCACGGGATTGCAGGAGATGGCAATTGCACTTCGAGAATCACAGTAAATCGGGATATTGGTGAGTGAAAACCCATAATCGCGTAATTGTGTTCTCATCCACAGCACTTGAGAGCAACAGCTTGCAGCTGCTACATACTCAGCCTCAGCTGTGGATGTGGATACACAATTCTGCTTTTTGGAAGACCAACTCACCGGTCTATCGCCTAAAAACTGTATTCCTCCCGATGTGCTTTTTCTGTCCACTCTACAACCTGCAAAATCAGCATCTGAAAACGCGGTAAGATCAAAATCGGTTCCCTTTGGATACCATAGACCAAGTTCGGGTGTATCCTTAAGATAACGAAAAATGCGTTTTACCGCAGTTAGGTGTGATTCTTTTGGGTCGGCCTGAAATCTAGCACAAAGACATGTTGAAAACACTATATCCGGTCTACTGGCAGTCAAGTATAGTAAGGATCCTATCATCCCTCTGTAAGTTGTATTATCGACACTTTTCCGGAAGGATCGGTGTCTAACTTGCAGTTGGAGGCCATGGGAGTTGCGATACTCGTGCAAGAGTCTAACTTATACTTCTTGAGAATGTCAAGAGTATATTTCGACTGGTTCACAAAAATCTCATCCTCAAGTTGTTTGACTTGTAATCTGAGGAAAAAGTTCATTTCCCCCATCATACTCATCTCAAACCGAGACTCCATTAGGGCTGAAAAATCCTTACAAAAATTACTGTCAGTAGATCCAAATATAATATCGTCGACATAAATCTGTACTAGCATTATATGTGGGCCTTCCCTTTTAGTGAACAGAGTTGTGTCCACCACACCTTTATAGAAACCGGCAGAAATAAGGAAATTCGAAAGACTATCATACAATGCTCGAGGTGCTTGTTTTAAACCATAGAGGGCCTTATCTAGCACATAAACGTGGTCAGGTTTATGTGCATCAACAAAGCCTTGTGGTTGTTCAACATACACTTCCTCGTTAAGTTCACCGTTTAGAAAGGCAGTCTTGACGTCCATTTGGTACACTTTGAAGTCTTTGTGTGCCGCGTACGCCAAGAAGATTCTGATTGCTTCGATCCGTGCAACTGGAGCGAAGGTCTCGTCATAATCTATCCCTTCTTGTTGTCGGTAGCCTTTGGCAACAAGTCTTACTTTGTTCCTTATCACAATGCCGTTTTCATCTCGTTTGTTCTTAAAGATCCACTTTGTTCCGATGACTGTGCGGTCTTTTGGCTTGGGAACTAACCGCCATACTCTTAGCTGTTCAAACTGGTTGAGTTCCTCTTGCATTGCAACTATCCAATCCGGATCTGTCAGTGCTTCATCCACACGAGCGGGCTCTATCATACTCAAGAATGATGCGTAGAGACATTCATTAGCAGATGCCCTACGAGTTTGGACTCCTGTTGTTACGTCACCAATGATTTGCTCTGTTGGGTGACTGCGGGTCCATTTGATCTCGTGTGGAAGGGGTGCTCGGGATGGAACCTCTGTGGTTAATATGGGAATGGATGAGGATTCATGGTCAATGGTTTCAAATGATGGTACCACAGGTTCTGGTTCAATTTCCGAGTGTTCAGGTGAAGGAAGAATCGTTGGTATTATATGTGAGGGTATTACTGGAGTTGATTCAACTGCGGATGTGTCGGTGGATGATGTGGATGGATGAGGATATGTTGATGAAGATGGAGCAGAGAAACTTTGCGGCGCAGTTGAACCGGAGGGATTACCTACATTATTAACAACATTAGACACACTAGCGTTAGAACCGAAAAATTCAACATAAAAAGGATCAAATAAATTAACCAAATCAGAAGTAGAAAAAGAAATGGGATTATTCGAAGAGTCTCCAGGCATTTGAGTAATGCGTGGTCCTGATTGATCAACTTCGGGTGCCAGTTCAGCCAACTCATCAAATGTGACGTGCACACTTTCATTGACTGTTCTGGTTCAGGTATTGAATGCGCGATACGCCTTCGAGTTGGATGAGTATCCAATGAAGATTGCTTCATCCGCCTTTTCGTTAAATTTCCCGAGGTTGTCTCTGTCATTCAGCACATAGCACCTGCAACCAAATACACGTAAGTACTTGATAAATGGTACTTTATTCAAAAAGAGTTGGTAAGGAGTTTTGTTGAAGCGCTTATGGATGATGGAGCGATTCTGTGTATAGCATGCTGTTGATACGGCTTCGGCCCACAAGAACGGAGGTAGCTTTGAGTATGTGAGCATTGTGCGAGCGGCTTCTACTAGCGTACGGTTACGCCTTTCCACGATCCCATTTTGTTGAGGTGTTCGAGCAGCAGAGTATTGATGCTGAATCCCTTTGGATCGAAGGAAGCCCTCCACTACCGAGTTCTTGAACTCCGTGCCGTTATCTGATCTGATTGATTGTACTGACAGCTGCTGTTGGGTCTCGACACTCTTGATAAAATCAATGATTTCTTGAGCTGTCTCGTCCTTGGAACGCAAGAACCTGACCCAGGTATATCGAGAATAATCATCAACGATAACCAACACATATCGTTTTCCATTTATGCTTTGAGTTCTCATCGGTCCGCATAAATCCATATGAAGTAACTCCAAAACTCTTTTTGTTGATGGTTCGGGCTTTGGTTTGTGAGATGATCGTTTCATTTTTCCTTTCTCACATGCTCCGCACAGATGGTCCTTTTCGTAGCGCAACTCAGGAAGTCCTTTGACCAATTGCTTCGCAGCCAGCTTGTTGATATTATCAAAATTTAAATGGGATAATCTTCGATGCCACAACCAAGAGTCTTTTGAAGAGGCTTTTGATAGTAGGCAAATGTTATCCTTCACTACAAGCTTAGATACGTCAATGGTGTAAAGGTTAGATTTTCGGGAACCAGTCAAGATTTCTTTTTCATCCATGTTTTTAACACTGCAGTTCTTAGCCCTAAACGTTACTTCTAGTCCTTTGTCGCAGAGCTGGCCTATGCTAAAAAGATTATGAGATAACCCCTCAACATAGTCAACGTCCTTGATGACCAGATTATTTAGAACTAAGTCCCCGTATCCTTTTATTTGAGCCTGATGGTTGTTCCCGAATTTCACAGTTCCGCAATACTGTTCAACAACGTTGGACAACAGTTCTCTTCTTCCTGTCATATGCTTGGAGCAACCCAAATCCATATACCAAATGGACTTAGCCTGAAAAACACATAAATTCATATAATGAAAAACTATATGCATTCAAACACATCCATTTTTAATTCACAATCAAACTGTGTTCTGAACCGAGATGTTCAGAAAACATGATGAGATAAGACCGGGTCCTGGGCTATGTGCACAGAAGCCAAACGTGTCGGTTTAAGCACAACCGACAAGCAAAAGAACGGTTCCTAGTCTAAGGTAACTAGAAGCCATTTCTTTGAAGCACGGGTCTTGATCAGAAGTAACCAAGAACCATCTGCATTAAGATCACACAACCTTGGGTACCCACCTCAATATGGGTCCCTTTTTGTTAGGATTTCCAGATTTATATGGCACGTGTACAGATTTAGAAACCCAACTAGCATTTGTGTGTGGTCCAGATGCACAACCCTTTGGAATCCATTGAAGATTGGATTTATTGGGTTTTGGAACCTTAGGCGCTGAAATTGCCTTCGGTTTTTGTCTTTTTGAGACCTTTTTGACCGTTGCTTTGGTTTTGGGCCTTGGCAACGGACATATCTCAACTTTGTTTGTGGCCGATAATGCACTATTTTTAGTTTTCTTTTTCCGAATACGTTTAACAGGATAAGGCACAAAAGCATTCATTTCAGGAACCTGTCGTCTATATTTAGTTGGACATAGATTAAACAAATCCTTGAAAGAGTACTTTAACGGAACAGTAGAATTCGGTACATCATTACAAACATTGTCACACACATTGTTACACAAATTGTCTTTAGAGATTACAGACATCCTATCTCTAGTAACAAATTCACTTGGCATTAAAGCCTTCTTCACAAAAAAACTTGTAAAATCCTGCATGATGGTTTTTGGGACTCTCCTTATATGATCTGTAGGAACAAAATGATTAGAGTCAGTAAGCATGGAAGATTTAGACTTGACAGACTTTTCTTTTTGGTGGTGAGTGGGTTTCTTAAAAGACTTGGATTTTATCTGAGTCTTTTTAGGAACCTCATTTTTGAAATCTTTTGAGCACTCACCTTTGACAAAGATAGAAGAAGATTCAGCTGTAGCCTTACCTTTATCTAATGACATACATGGAATTTTTAGGGAATGAGAAAGTGTTTGTTGTTTTGAAAGATCTTTTAATTGTTGTGAAACTATTTCAAAATTTTCTCTGTAGACAGTGACTTCCACAGTTTGTTGAAAAGATTGATTTACCGATTCTTCTTCTCTCTTAAGAAGAGCATCTTGAAGATCAAGTGCTTTCTCTTGAGACGACTTCAATTCCTTTTCTAAAACAATGATTTGTTGTTGAGGAACTTTTGCAGGAATATAAAGTTGAGGAGTTGATTTTTCAGTTTCAGTGTTCAATTCAGTTTCTGAATAAGTTAGCGTCTGTCATCATACCGGCGATCATCCCTGTCATCCCTTCTGTAGTCATCTCTGCGATAGTCATCGCGGCGGTCATCCCTCCTGTCATCTGAGTACCTCCGTGGACCAGTGTCATAACGGAGTTGGTTGTTGGTCTTGTTGGAGAACCGTCGCTGTTGGAGACGGTTGGTCCACAAGGCTATCTGTTCTTGGATCGAAGCTTCCTCCTCATCATAGACCTCACGCGGAGGGGAAGCATACCTGTACTGAGATGATGAAGAACCAGGAGCAAAAGATGGTGTCAGAATCTGCGTATTGGTGATCAAGGCTAGCGAATCATTTGGTTTCAACCCTGTGTTGGCTGATAGCAGTAGAGAGGCCAACTGATTTGCCATTAGCTTCTGTTGATCCACATCCCCTTGATATTTCTTAAGCTCCTTAAAGACGACATTTATGGATACCTCAGGAATGTTCAAGACTCTTTTCGTTGCCCGACATGCAAGCTGCCACTCGGGGGCTAAGGCGACAAAGAATTGGATGTTGATATCATCCCTATCCTTTTTGATGTGCAGTTTATTTAATTCGTTAAGGACTGCACAGAACCTGGTGAATGTGGATTGCAGAGATTCCCCGTCTTTGGCGCGGAATTCTGAAAACTTTGCCTTCGCCTCCTCAATTTTGGCACGATCATCAAGATCTGCCCCCAGCATTTGGATTTCCAGCTCGTCCCACATTTCTTTTGCAGACATTTTACTGTCTACACCGACCAAAATATCAGTGGGGAGGGCTTGATAAATCAGATACTCGGCCCTCTTATCAGCGTGCTGGCGATCCCTCTCGGCGTCATTTGCCGGCTCTCTTTCAACTTTTGAGGCTTGAACAGGGGGGTCAGCCTCGGGTCTGGCAGCAATCTCTCTATAGTAGATGACGGGTCCTTCGGATATTGATTGAAGCATCAGATTCCCGAGAGGTTGCATTCCAACGAATTTCAGGAACCGGGCTTTCCATTGTTCGTACTCATCAGGATAGAGAACTGGTGGTCTGTTCTCAGATCCAAGTACAAGAGCTTCGCGAGACATTATGATTATAGGTGCTGATTGAGAATGTGAAGATCTTAGAGGTGGAAACTGAACACGGATGGGTTGGACAGAAAACAGAGTATTCTGAATTCGGATGATGAGTTCGGGTGAACAGTGTTTCGGATGGAGTAACCGAATTCGGATGTGTGAATTCGGATGGGGTGATTTCGGATGAGTAGTGGTTCGGATGGGTGCACAGTAATTCGGACGGATATGGTTCGGATGAAGGTCAAATTTGGAGTATGTCCTAATTCAGATGAACAGTACTACTTGGGGGGACCAAATTAGGATGACCTAAGTTCGGATGGACCTATGGACCGAATTCGGATGAACAGTGAAATGCCCGAATTTGGTTGGTCCGAAATAGGGACAGTGGAAGGACCGAAATCGGATGGTCCGAAATTGAAAATTTTAAGAACAAGTCCCAAACAGTGAAAAATGGAAAGCCTTTCCTGAACTTCGGATGGTCCGAAGTTCGGATTGGACCGAATTGTGGTCCAAAATTGGCTTATGGGGTGTCCGAAATTCACCTAAGTATGGTCCGAATTAGGATGATTGTGAGGTCCGAATTTGGTGCCTAGGTGGTCCGAAATGCTACAGTATGTAATTCGAAATACAGCAGGTTTTTACGTTTTTCTAAGGCAGAATAGGCAGAATTCGATTTTTATCAGATTTAAAGCCTAAAAAACACTTAAAACTAGCATGAACACGTGAAAAACCCACTTAAAAAACCCATATTTTCAAGCTTAAAAATGGTCGATTCTTGATGATTTTAACAAAGATATGGAAGTAAATGAGTTTAAAATCAGTAGATAATGATAATGTGATGTTTATAGGACCATTATAACACAAGAAACACGAAAAAACATGGAAAATGAAGATCTAACCGGCTGAAAATGGAAGAACTCGAAGAACATGAACAAAGCCCAGCAGAATCCGAGAGAAATCAGTTTAAATCCACCCCTCTGAGCTCTGATACCAATTGTTATTATGAAATCCCGTATATATTCAGCACCTCAATGATTTTCTCATCAAACACATGAAGAAACAAGCTCAATAAATGTGTTGTGATAAAGAAGAAGACAATATGAATATGAGAATTGATGGAACAGTGGCGGCTGAGATATTTCAAATTAGTCAACCGTCTTTTCATAAAGTAAACCCTAGGAGCCTTTTATAGGCTCCATTAATTAAGTTACAAGACTTGGCAACTTTGGCCCCTACACTATAACTTAAACATGAAATACATAGAAATAAATACAAGACAAATTACAATGAAAATAAATATTACAAAACAACTTCTAGGATCGAAATAATAAATCTAACAAAACTACTTAAGTTGACGTGACATTCTTTGCACAAAACTATAGAAAATATACAATTCATCCGCCATAATATTAAGGTGGCATTTGGTTCGTAGAATGTTTTAAAAGGAATTGGAATCTGTTAAGTGATTGTGTAGCCCATCCATTAAGTATTATGTGGCCCATTTATTAATATTTGGGCTCCTCCTTGACCCAACCATTTTCTTGAAACCCTAAAGCCCATTTTTTGGTGCCTATAAATATCCTCTCTTTTATGAGAGGAGGGACTTTTCTCCACGGTGCCTCTCATGCTCCACCCTAAATTCTCCTAAATTCTACCAGGTGTCTGGTTGAGCCCCTGGACTATATACCATCAGTTCCAGGCGGTTCTGCGGTTCTTCCAGGATGTTTTCCTCCTGGAAAGCGCCTTGTTTGATTAACAGCAGCACCTGGATTATCTACCAGCGCCTGAATTATCTAGCAGGAGTTTCTCACTTCCTCAACACGACTTGTTTCATCCATAACAGCACCTGGATTTCACCATGACAGCTCCAGGCGGTTTCTCTAGGAGGTTATTATCCATTTGACGGGAACTTATCTTCCCTCATATGGATCTCTCTCTCTCTCTCTCTCTCTCTATTCATCCTCTTATAACATATATTGTTACACATACATATACACAAACATTATTGTGATATATTACATCACAGGTCATATTCTGACTTGACCGTCGGAGGTGGCTCCCGGGGCTCACGCCCTGGGCCCACTTCTAACGGGATACTACATGTTTCAGCCTTGTTCCAAGCTCGGGTTAGACAAAGAACGGGTACATCTCACGTCTGAATTGTAAGGTCTACCACTACTAGATCTATCTAGACGCGGATCCGTGAACGAGTGCGGAATCCTCGTTAACGGTTAGACGGACAACTCTCAACTACGAAACACGGAGACTATCAGAGGCTGAACGAACGACTGACGAACGATCCTACGAACTGATTCTCTCCGAAACGGACCTAAAGCTGATGATAAACTCGAGATCGCCTTAAGCTTAATTCCTCACGAATTCTGCTAAAAGTCTTCTAATGACTCGAGTCTATCCCTAATTATAGACCCTGATTCGAGTCTGATGTGGGCCAAACTCGAATCTGGCCCAAGGCCCATTCGAGTCTGTCCACAAAGACACTCTCGAATCTAGCCTTCATTCGAATCTAAGGCTACATTCGAATCTATCACAGATTCGAATGCCAAGCCTTAACTGATTCGAATCTAACTCATTTGCTCAAAAACCTAAGTGTTGAAACTTATGTTTTTACTTATGCTTGAATGAATCTTTGATCTTTATGTTTGAACTTCTTGTAATATGTTACATCAAGTTCAAAACACACAATCAATAACATACAAACATATATAAACATATATATCAAAACACTCGTTTAACTAAAATGTTGAATATTACTTAAACCACAATGATAGATCGATTAGACTGCTATCGTCACACAAGGTGTACCAACAGACTCCCCCTTGACGATAGCTTCTAATTATTTACATCAAATTTAAGTACTATAACTATATATACTACTGCCTGCATATAATCCAGCATCTATACAAACTTTAACTACCTTCTGGAACTTCCTGGCTTCTGATCTCCATGGTTCAGTAAAGAAGATAGGCTGATCATGTAGCTTCTTCAGGTCGTCCTTTGATAGGTTTATCAAATGCAGTGGATCATATACTTTCAAAATGACCTGCTCGTCTTGATCCTCCATGATGGCTTCAGCAGTGTCAATCTCGAGGTACCACCATTTCATGTTGCTCAAAATATTCTGTGGCATCGATTTCATTGGAACCTTTTTCAGACATTTGACTGGCTTATAAATCATTCTGGCCCAAGGCTTTCCAGTATGAGGATCTATCCTTGATCCATCCTCGACCCTTTTGCCTGTTCTCGGCTTAAGCCTCTCAAACTTTCCTGAACGACCCTCTTTTCTTATTATTCTTGTCATGACTTCAGCGTACGGGTCTTCGCCTATATTAATCAGTTCCTTCCATGCTAGTTCCTTAACCTCAATCTTGGGCAGTGAGTTGAACGCTTTCAGTGTTCGCCTCAAGTATTGAAGGCCATCTCTTCTTTTCAAGATAAACAGTTGCAGTTCTCTGTCAAAGAACCAGCTAATAATCCCTCCTGAGAAGTTTACAGCACCCGGAACTCTCATTTTCTTCTTCATCTTCAGCTGATCTTTCTTTTCTTCCTTTTTAAACCAAAGATTTATCAATTCAGCTCTAGACGGCTCTTTCTCAGCCTCTTCAAGTTCTTTGTCTTCAACTGAGGCTACCTTGATGTAGTCAATATCAATCACATTATGATTTTGGCCCTCATATAGTTCCGTGACCGGTTGTGAATTGATTATTACCTCATTTACATGATCGTCTTCATCATCTAACACTTCGTCGTCTGATTTCCAGTCAACGACCTCTTCTGGAATGAATTCACCTTCCTCCAACTCTTCGACTTCATCTTCAAAATCAAATTCCATAAGCTCTTCTTCAATATCTTTCAGCGCATCTATCATGTCGCTATCTAAAGTCCTTGAAGAACCTGCTTCTCCTCCGGATCCTCCTACTTCTCCTTCTGGACTAGGCTCCCCCTCAGATTGAGCAGTCTGAGCAGCAGAAAGATCTACTGGCTCATTCTGTCTTTTTGGGCTGGGATAATTGCCTTGATTGTCCGTATCATCATCATCTCTTGACTTCTCAATTTCTTGATCCCGGCAGGATGTCTCCCCCTGAGCCTGAAGATTTTTCATTAACTGCTCAATGAGGGAGCGCATCGATCTTAACTCGGCTGCCTGATCGCAGACGAACGTCTTTAGCTCAACATTCTCGTCTTGGATTTTTTCTACAGTCTTCTTCAATTCAGCATTTTCTTTATCTAGATTTGCATTATGTGCCTGAATTTCACCCATTGCCTGTGTTAGGCTCAGGATTTGGACGTGTTGGAAGTCCACTCGAGCTTTGAGCTGCATAAACCGCTGATTTTCAGCATAGGCGGTTGAGGTAGATGGAATGGACTGAACTGGAGAAGGGATGAATGGTGGTGGAATATATGGTTCATGTTGAGGTGGTGGTGATGGTGGAGCGGTGGCTTGTGGTTCTGGAGTTTGAGTTTGAGACTGTTGGGCTTCAGATGCTGATGTTGACCCTTGCATGAACCTGTGACGCTTGGCCCTTTGCCTAGTCACCAAGGGAGCAACTTCCTCCTCTTCGAAATCTGAATCGTCAGGTTCCCTTTCCTCTCTTCTTTTCAATCCTGCTTCATTCACTATCAACCTAGATCCATAGGTTCCGATTTGAATATTGGGATCTGTAGCCACTGATTCATAAGCTTCAACTTCCAGCTCCTCCATATCATCCGACTCTGATTCAGATCATGTCAAACCTTCATCAGCCCTCTCTGGCTCATATTCTTCCACATCTCTAAAAAAATCTTCTTCTCCTTCTGGTGGACTGAGCAATTCACCAACTAATGCTGCAGCCACATCTTCGTTTGCATGGGGTCCTGATGCCCATATTTCTTCCAATGTTTGTGCGATTTGCTCAGATTCTGGAACCGCACTCGAAGGCCCTGCTTCCTGTGCTTGAGGATGGTGACTTGTGGAAGGCGTTGATGCCTGAATTTGACTTGCTGCAGGTCTTTGACGGCGTCTTTGAGCGCGCGGCTGCTGTTGTTGTTGACGTTGTTGTGGTTGTTGTTGCGGTTGAAACTCAACGACCCCTGCCCAGTTGGCATCTTCTGGGGCTTGAAACTCCCTATCCACAATTGCTCCGAATAGTGGACGCGCAACAGGAACAGCCAATCTTCCTCGGTGTGAGGAACAATCAGCGAAGATCCTTTTGTCCATGATGGCAACGCTCAGAAAATCATTTGAGAGCGGCAAGTTTGGCAAGAAGTGCCTTATCAACATCATAATGAACCTTGGATAAAGCAAAAACTGTTGATTCTCTGGAGCAGATATCTGATGAACAAACTCCGAAGAGAACATCTCCGAAAAACTATATGGGCGATTATACACCATAGCGACGATCCCCGATTGAATTTTCGCGACAATATAGTCGAACCCTGCCTTTTTCGCAGCAAAGCACACCATAAACACATGCGCCAGAAACCTCCATTGTCCTATTAATCCACTTTTCATGTATGACACTTTTGTCACATCGAGGCTGTACCCCATTCTTTGAAAGGCCGCTTGCCTTATACTCAAAGGAAATTCGATTGGACCAGCTTCTTCTTCCTGAGTGCCCAACTGCAGCACTTGACGAAGCATATCATTCGAGAATACCAATGGCTGTCCTGCAATGCGAGTGCGTAGAACTGTCGGAGTGACCGAGCAGTCTACCTGCAAATGATCATAAAATTGACGGATGTAGGGTAACTCAATCTGCACATTATGCCACAGTGCATATCCGATCCTTGATTCCACGAGAAAATCAAGCACTTGACGAAATCCCTGCGCCTCAGGGAGATTCAGATCTGGATGAAGCACCATATTGTGCTTAGGAACGAATGCTCGAACCGCCATTTCTGCACAATAAACAAAACTGTTAGATCCATTAAAAATTAATAAACTTGTTTAAATTCAAATCTGTTTTATTTTGAACTTGTTTAAGTACAAAATCCAACACAATTAAATTTCTACAAGTTTAACAAAATTTAAATTAACTAAAGTAAATAAAGTACAGATTCGAAGGAAACAGATTCGAATAAGTCTCTGTTCGAGTCTAATGACAGATTCGAAGGTGTTTGTCTTCTCGAATCTAATGATAGATTCGAGAAATCGCAAGAACAGATTCGAAACCCCGTCGGCCACTATTTCAACAAAAACCCAAGATTTTAACCATTTTGAACTTAGCAAACCACATACATTAGTTCAACTAGGTTCTAATCATTGATTTATGCTTCTAATTTAACTGTTTACCGGTCCAAAATTGGTAATTTTGTAAAAAACCCTATTTCAACCCTTAAACCTTCAAAATCGATGATTTTGACCTATATGATGTATAAAACTACTCAAATCTTGTACAATCCGGTTAATTATACCTAGAAGTATCTGTAGAATCGAAACACCAAGTAAGAAACTCGACAAAATGTCGTTTATGGGAGAAACGATAGACTCGAGAATATATTCGAGGTCGCCGGTATAGATTCGAGAGTATAGATTCGAGAACAGTAAGTATTAAATGACTTCACTGTTGACCTATATATACTAACAACCCTCGATTCTAAGTCCTTATTCGAGTCTACTGACAGATTCGAAGGCTTACCTCTTCGAGTCTGTCCTAGATTCGAAACCGTCAAACACTTAGAAAAATTTTCGAAAACTTTGAAATAACTTCAACTTTTCCAACCTTTTTCTACGGTATCGTGTAACCAGATAAACTATGCCAACTCTTTTACCCTAAGCTCAAGATATTTCACGCAATGTTTATTTTATCCAACTTTGAATGCACCCTCAGTAACTTTTGACCTTTTACCTAAGTAAAAATTAAAATAAAATAAAATAAAATAGAATAAAGTAAACTAAGGTAAAATAAAATAAAATAAATTAAAAATAAAATTTTGACAAAAATTTAATCTAGACTTAAGCTATACTTAAAAAGTTTACAAGCTAAGCTAAATACTAAACAAAATATTTTTGATGAGTATAGTCTAAAGAAAGGTTCAATCAGATAGCGATGTCAGATACTTACTTTCAGTACGTAAACTTTCACACTTAGGAATTTTTATTCCTTTGATTATTTGTCGTGACACACCTATTTAGCCGATTGTTGGTATTTTTCCCCGTTAAACATTCTACATTTCGGAATATCCCTTGGCATTTTTATTTATCAGGA
Source organism: Centrapalus pauciflorus (assembly GCA_020465985.1). Classification (NCBI taxonomy): domain Eukaryota; kingdom Viridiplantae; phylum Streptophyta; class Magnoliopsida; order Asterales; family Asteraceae; genus Centrapalus; species Centrapalus pauciflorus. Next base: position 11,061 of record JAANYP010009436.1, on the reverse strand, counting down.
AATTATCTTACGTGACTCAGACATAGACATACTTTTATGATCAAGGCACACAGAAAAGATTCTAACTTGTTGGTATTTGCAAACTTTCTTTAAAAGACAAACATCGGACACAGGTCTGTATTTTCATACAACAAAGTGTCTTAGTTCGACTTAAGGTTTATTTTTAAAGTTAGCAGACAGCGGTGACAGGTCTGTACTGACGTACAACAAAGCGACATATCTGCTAACCCGAATCTAAACAAAGACAACAGGTCTGTACTTACGTACAACAGAGTTGCATGTTTTCGACTCTCAATTTTGTATGATTTTTCTATTCTTTCCATTTTAAGATGTATTTGATGTTGCCATACATCCCCAGAAAGTTTGCATACCTCATTTAGACTCAAAATTTGTATGTCTTGTACACAAAAATTTAGACCGATTGGTCATACATCTAAGTTAGTGACACGTTTGACTTTTTCTAGAATATTTTATTAGCCTTGAGATTCCCTACATGTATTATATCTACCAACACATCAAACTAAATAAAGTATAACACTTAGGATTTAGTTGCATTATGTGTGAAAGCCTAAACACTTAGAGTCTGTAACGACTGTGCTAATTTTCGTCACTTTGAACCTATGTATCTAAGACTTAACTCTTTTTTCTGATATTCTCTTTTTTTTGTATTTTTGTAATTTTCTCTCTTTTTTCTTTTGGTTTTCATAAGAAAAAGCAGTAAAATAAGATAACCTACTAACTTACCAAAATTAGAAACTTACTAAAAATAGAAACTTTCCTAAATTAGCAGACTACTGTAAAGAAAGAAATACTACGACTCTAAAAGAAAATAAACTACTACAACTAAGGTCAATTTACTCTGGGTTGCGCATTCCATTCAGTTGAATTAAATACTCAAACCGTGACTTATCAAACGCTTTGGTAAATAAATCTGCATTATTATCTTCTGTTGCCACTTTTACCAGTTTGATTAAGTTCTTTTCAGCACAATCACGAATAAAATGATGCCTAATGTCTATGTGCTTTTGTTTTATTATGTTTAACTGGATTATTTGTTATCGCAATTGTAGATTGATTGTCTATCCTAATTGGAGTTTGAGTGTAAGCCAAACCGTAATCCCGCAATTGTTGTTGTATCCACAGAACCTGTCAGCAGCAACTACCAGCAGCAACATACTCGGCTTCGCACGTTGACATGGCTACCGACGTCTGTTTCTTGCATTGCCAGGATACCAATCTCCCTCCTAGGAACTGACAACCTCCAGTCGTTGATTTGCGCGTCAAGCTGCATCCTCCGTAGTCAGAATCTGTGAACGCCTCCAACTCTAGATCTCCCTCCGCGTGATACCAAAGTCCCAGCTTCGGTTTCGACTTGAGGTATCGTAGAATCCGCTTCACAGCTTTCATATGCATCTCCTTCGGATTCGCTTGAAACCTTGCACAAATACAAACAGCAAACATAATATCAGGTCTTGAAGCAGTTAAATACATAAGTGATCCAATCATGGCCCGATATATATTCGGATCCACATCGGTATCACTTTCAGTACCCGGCCCGAGATTATGATTCACTTATCTCGGCGTGCTGAAATGGGCAGTCAACTTAGTTCCCTCCATCCCAAACCGTTCTAATATGTCATAGACATACTTAGTTTGATGGATAAACATCCCTTCCTTCTTTTGGTCAACTTGTAACCCTAAAAAGAAATTTAACTCCCCCATGGCACTCATCTCGAACTTAGACTTCATCACCTTCTCGAAATCTTTGCACATCTGTTCGTCTGATGAACCAAAAATGATATCATCGACGTACACTTGTACCAAGATAAAGTGATCGCCCTTCCTCTTAACAAACAAGGTACTATCTATCCTATCCCTTTCAAAACCGTTCTCTAACAGATGGTTGGATAGAGTCTCATACCACGCCCTAGGTGCCTGATGTAATCCGTATAGAGCCTTATCTAAGCGATATACTCTATCAGGATATTTTGGATCTGTAAATCCGGGCGGTTGTTCTACGTACACCAACTCCTTCACTTTCCCATACAGGAAAGCACTCTTAACGTCTAGCTGATATACCTTAAAGCCCTTGAAGGAGGCAAACGCTAGAAACAACCTAATGACTTCCAGCCTTGCTACTGGTGCAAAAACCTCGTTGTAATCGATTCCCTCCTCTTGGTTGAAACCCTTTACAACTAACCTAGCCTTGTTGCGCGTGACTATACCCCGATTGTCCCTTTTGCACTTAAAAACCCATTTGGTTCCTATGGCAATTTCCCCTCGAGGTAACGGAACTAACTCCCACACTTCTAGTTTCCTAAATTGCGAAAGTTCTTCCTGCATCGCTTCAACCCAAGAGTTATCCTTAAGTGCCATTTGCACATTTTTAGGCTCTACTTGCGATATGAAACATGAAAATAGACATGTGTGATATGCCTCGGAGTCGTTTATCATCGACAACAACACAGTGTTGTTATTTACACTACTCCTTGTCCTCACACCCTCGTTAGGATTTCCTAAGATGCTTTCTAATGGATGGTTCTTGTTAATCCTAGAGGTCTCTATCATCAACCCTTAGATTATCTCCTAAGTTGGATCCTATTTCACCTAATGGGGGAACAGGCTCAGCTTCTACATTTTCCTCCTCACGGACGTTTTCCTCAGAGTTAGAACTTGATGCTTGAGTCTGATTCTCAGTGTTAGGTGCCTCTTGATCAGCAACTTCTGGAGACCCATCTACAGTCGCAGTAGGCTCGGATGTAGATTCGAACGTGGTCCTCGGAAAGATATGGCCATCGTCATTCAGGTGCAACGTCGCCATGTCCTTTTCGATTATACCTGCATTATCATCCAAACGAATGTCAAATGACTCAAATAACTTATCATAGTCAAATATCCATTCCGGACTAGTTTGGGGTTCATGTGTATAACTTGTGACTTCAATATTATACACAATCTCCACAGTACCATTTGTTTTGTTAAACACCCGTTTGTTTGGTGAGTTCGGCACATAACCTAGGAAGTATCCTTCGTCAGCCTTTTCACCAAACTTCGGTTGATGTTTTGTTCTTAAAATAGTGCATGGTACTCCAAACGGTTCGAATCCAGTTAAGTTAGGTGGCCGTTTATTCAAAATTTCATAGCATGTTTTATTCAATGATTTGACTGTAAGGACTCGATTTAAAATATGGCACGCGGTATTCACTGCCTCCCCCCAAAACATGGTAGGAAGCTTTGAATCCGAAAGCATAGTCCTTGCAGCTTCAATCAATGTTCTATTTTTACGTTCGGCCACCCCATTCTATTGTGGTTCATATGGTGCACTGAATTGATGCACTATGCCCTTTGATAAGCAATATACACCAATTACAGTGTTTTTGAATTCAGTCCCATTATCACTACGAATATATTTAACCCTTGTTCCGTAGGAGTTCTCCACTTGGTCTAAGAACCCGATGAGCTTTGCAGCCGTCTCGTCCTTCGTACCTAAAAAGAAAACCCAAGAAAAACGTGAGTAATCGTCAGTGATAACTAAGCAGTACCAACTACCTCCGATACTCCTTTTGTTGATTGGGCCGAAAAGGTCCATGTGCAACAAATCGAATGTTGAGGCTCTGGAGTTCTGCTTCTTGGACTTGTGTGTCTTCTTATGCTGTTTGCCCTTCATGCACGGTAGACACTTGTCCTCGAACTGAAAACTTTTCATGGGCACACCCTGCACCAGTCCATTCTTCGTTATGTAATTCATCTTCCTTAGGTGCAGGTGAGCCATGTGTCTGTGCCACAGTACTGATTTCGTCTCTGAAGCTTTGGATAATAGACAGATTGGCCCCATCGAAGTCTCAGGCTTGTTCATATCCAGCATGTACAAGTCGTTCTTCCTTGGCGCCCGCATCAATACCCATTCTTCAGGAATTTTGAATCCCGGTTTTAGCACTAACGCCTCAGTGTCAGTAAATAACACCGAGTTCTTCTTATCACAGATTTGAGATACACTAATGAGATTGTGAACCAATTTATCAACGTGATAAACTTGGTCCCACTTGATTGTCCCATTAGTGACCACTCCGGTACCCGTGATATTTCCACCCTTGTTACCAGCGAATGATACGAATCCCCTATTACCTCCCTTGAAGTCTGTGAGTAGACTTCTTTCCCCCGTCATGTGCCTGGAGCAACCACTGTCGACGAACCACTTGTTGTTTGGACCTGTAGTTATCTCCTGCACATGAAAGAAAAAAGGTTAGTTATCACGGGGAACCCAAGCCATGACTGACTTGGTAATACCATTCTCGTCCACATACGTGAACTCTTTCAAGTACCCATCTCGCCTTTCAGGTGACTTGGGCCTTTGAACTGAATTCTGTTGTGGTGCCGAGTGATTTAAGTTCACTCTTTGCCTTGGTGTAGGCATTTGTTGTGGAGCTCTAGAATAATTCCTATTATATGGCATTTCGGACTGTGATCCCTGAGCTCTTACCGGTGCATACTGTCTAACTGGAGTATGTGACCTAACTGGAGTATGTGACCTGCTAGGTGTTGTGCTCCTATAGACTTGTTGTGGTGCTGACCTAGATTGATTATTGACACGATTCGGTGAATTTGTCCTAATCACTTCCTTTGGTCCTACCTTAACCGGTGTGTTTTTCACAACTTGTTTGGGTGCGGCCTGCACAGTTTTCTCGGAAGGTTGAGAACTACTGCTGCTTGCCACACTGGTTGAGGGCTTAACAGGTGTTGGGTTCACTGTCTTAGGGGTAACATCGGTTTTCCTAAGTGGACAGTGAGAAGCAACATGCCCCTTCTCGTGACATCTGAAGCAAGACATCTTATCTATGGACTTTTTGTGTGTTCCCTTAGATCTAGGTGTCTCACTAGTGTCTACTTCCTTTGGTACATCTATGGTGTCTGGCTCATCGACCTGATCAGCCCAAGAAATTTTCTGTTTTCCTGCAGGTGTTTCACTGGAGGAAGACACAAATTTCACTTTCTTGACCTTGACGGTTGAGTCAGCCACCTTAGGTGTATTTTCTACTATAGGCTCAGGTGTCTGTGTAGGTAGGTCCTCTAAGTCTACTGATTTGTCAGTGTTCTCCTGAGGCTGAGGCACATAGTTAGCATTGAAAGGTGGAGGAATTTCGTGAAAACCTAGACCTACGGGCTTCTTAGACTGTCTTTGGGCATCTAAGACTTTCCCTAGATTTAGGCTCGAATTCCTAAACTTCTCCAGCTTGCTATTTGCCTCTGCTACCTTAACCTTTGTCTCTGCTAGCTCTATATCCTTGTCCTTAAGACTTTTTGTCAAGGCCTCTACGTGCTCATACATTAGCTCTATCCTAACACACTGCTCACTGAGTTTGTCTTTTAGAACTACTACGTCTTGAGCATCAGCCTTAAGCTTTTCTTTAAAATCTTGCTTGATATCGTTTAGGCTAGCATTTTCTATTTTTAAGTTTTCAATTTGAGCAGATATGGTTTTATGTGATTCTAAGACTAGATTTAACCTATCATTAGAAGTAGCACACATAGCACATAATTCATGAAATAGAGAGTAAGATAGACTAACCTTAGAGTTATCAGATTCCACGTTGGCCATCTGAGCAGCAAACTCCAGCACTGTCTGATCATTCGCCTTCTCTACCCACATCGGACTGCTGTCCCTTGTGGTCTGCTCGTCCCCATCACACCCCGTTTCGGTGACTTCAGCCATGAAGGCTCTAGCATTCGACTCAGGATGTGAACTCCAATCATATGTGCCATCTAGCTGTCTATCTGAAGTGACATTGGATGGAAGACCCGCTAGATTGGCCTGTCCAGATGATGAACTCGGAAGATATCGTTGTTGGGACTGATTTTGGTACTGTCCCTGATGCTGACTCTGTCCTTGGTATGTCTCTACCTTCGGTCTCTGACACTCCCTGGCGAAGTGTCCCAATCCCTGACAGTTGTAGCATTTGACTTTGGACTTATCAAATCATATCCCCTTGTTATTCATCTGCAGATTCCTCCCAGTTCTCTTAATGAATCGCTTAACCCTCTGGGTCACCATGGCCAGTTGCCATTTAAGATCCATTTCCTCTAAGTCATCAGGGTCGACCTGATCGTAATCCTCGTCCCATAGAGCAGGATCGTTAATCTTCCCTTGAACACAATTTCCGTATGCGGCCACAAAAGAAGCAAGTAGATTCAAATGCTCTTCCGCAGACTTTGCGCTCATGGGCATCTTCGAATAACTCTGAGATGGTGATGCCTGATGTACTTGGGGCTGCGGTTCTTCCGATCTTCCTAATCCTAAGAACGCGCGATTCAGTGTGTCATCAGACTCTGCTGGTGACGATGTCTCACCAGTGAAAAACGCTGTAGCAGTCTTCGGCTCGGCTGCTGCTGAAGATTTTGTTGTCTTTCCAAAATACATTGCTGGATTTTGGACTTGTTCGTAATCAGTCTCGGTCTTCAAGAGCTCGAAGTGATATGCCCTCAACGTTCCCACTATATCATCCAGAGATTGAGTGTAGTACTTGTCTTCATTCAGCTTGATCATTGCCACGTACATAGCCCATTTGGCTGGTAGGGCATCAAGAAGCTTGTTGTTCTTGTCAGTATCGGTAAACTCAATCCCGTGGCTCTCAAGTTCCGTCAATAGATGATAGAAACGGGTGATGATGTCATCCAGTTGTTCATCCTTTAACGCCTTGAAGATTGCGAACTGTTGTTTTAACAGCTCTGTATGCTTTCTCCTAACTCTAGGATTTCCCTCACACCTCTTCTCTAGCGACTCCCAAAGTTCTTTTGAGGTCCTCTGAGTCCTAAATGTGTGTAGAATATCTTGCGGTAACGCCATTCGGATTAGAGAGAAAGCTTTGTTTTCGGCTTCAAATAATTTCTTGTCATCCTCCTTCATCATTTGGTATGACAAGACCTTTTGACGGCCTTCAACTTCAGATACCGGTGGAATATACCCTTCGTCGATGCACACCCACATGCGCATATCGTTGAAACGTACGAAATCAGTAAATCGGTCTTTCCACCAGTAATAATCCTCGACCTTCATCAGCTTAGGCGGGACGTTTGCCTTCCCGACCTCGTGGTCCATTTCTAGGAATTTCTGAAGATTAGACATCTTTTCGAAAGTAATTGAGGTTAACTTAATTAATTTAATTCGAAACTAATGTGAATTAATTCCTTCGAATCTAGATAGATTCGAATGTAATTAGATTCCAATTTATTTGGGATTAAATTCGATTAAGTGTTTTGATTCAATTAGATTCGAAATTATGTCAGATTCGAAAATTCTTAGATTCGATGGTCCTTAGATTCGAGGGTCAGCAAACTCGAAGTAACAGCAGATTCGAAACCTCTATTCGAAACTAACTAGACTCGAAATAAACTCGAAACTGAATAGACTCGAGATCCTATTCGAATGAAGCAACAAACTCAAAATAGATTCGAAACCTACTGAAACAGACTCGAAAGGAGCAGATTTAGATTAGACTCGACACTAAAGTGAAACCCTAATTGCCCCTATTAGATTCGAGCGCCGCAAACTCGAAAAACAGTGAATACTTTGATTTTTTAACGATTTTCAGATTAAACCAGTATTTTTCTAACGAAAAATAATGGTTTCGACCAAAAACGAGAAAAACCACAAAGTATTTGCTGAATATTAATTTGCTAAGCTCAAAAACTCGATTTTGAGAGAAAAACCGTCCAACTAGCGTCAAGAACCCTAGAATGTATTTGATGAACACGAAGAACACCACGAACACTCCGTAGTCTCTGATACCACTTGTAAGGTCTACCACTACTAGATCTATCTAGACGCGGATCCGTGAACGAGTGCGGAATCCTCGTTAACGGTTAGACGGACAACTCTCAACTACAAAACACGGAGACTATCAGAGGCTGAACGAACGACTGACGAACAATCCTACGAACTGATTCTCTCCGAAACGGACCTAAAGCTGATGATAAACTCGAGATCGCCTTAAGCTTAATTCCTCACGAATTCTGCTAAAAGTCTTCTAATGACTCGAGTCTATCCCTAATTATAGACCCTGATTCGAGTCTGATGTGGGCCAAACTCGAATCTGGCCCAAGGCCCATTCGAGTCTGTCCACAAAGACACTCTCGAATCTAGCCTTCATTCGAATCTAAGGCTACATTCGAATCTATCACAGATTCGAATGCCAAGCCTTAACTGATTCGAATCTAACTCATTTGCTCAAAAACCTAAGTGTTGAAACTTATGTTTTTACTTATGCTTGAATGAATCTTTGATCTTTATGTTTGAACTTCTTGTAATATGTTACATCAAGTTCAAAACACACAATCAATAACAGACAAACATATATAAACATATATATCAAAACACTCGTTTAACCAAAATGTTGAATATTACTTAAACCACAATGATAGATCGATTAGACTGCTATCGTCATACAAGGTGTACCAACATGAATCGACCTGACGGGAAAAAGGTATGAACATTAAGGAATTGGAATTTGCAAGGAATTGGAATTGGAATCCAAATCATGCTTGGTTGGCTAAAAATTAAATTGGAATCCAATTTCATAATTCGTTGGTAGGGTAGGATGGGATGGGTGGGTAGAGGTGGATAAGTCTCTAAGGTAGGAATAGGATGAGATGGAAATGGTAGGGTGGGTAGGTGTGGGTATGGTGGGTAGTAGGTAAGAGTAGGTTGGATAGCGTAGGTAGGGTAAGGGTGGGTGGGTAGGGTGGGTAACGTATGATGGATGAGGGATGGGTAGGTGGGTAGGGTAGGTATGGTGGATAGTAGGTAAGAGTATGTTGGACAACGTAGGTAAGGTAGGGGTAGGGTGGGTGGGTGGGTATGGGTAGGTATGGTGGATAGTAGGTTAGAGTAGGTTGGATAGCGTAGGTAGGGTAGGTGGGTTGCGTCGGGTGGGGCGGGTTATGTATGATGGATAACGGATGGGTAGCTGGGTAAGGGTAGGGGTAGGTATGGTGGGTAGTAGGTAAAACTAAGTTTGATAACATAAGTAGGGTTGGGGTGGGTGGGTTAGAGGTGGGTGGGACGGGGTAGGGTAGGGTGGGTGGGTATGGTGGGTGGGTAGGGGTGGGTATGGGTGTGTAGTAGGTAAGAGTAGGTTGGATAGCATAGGTAGGGGTTGGGGTAGGTGGGTTAGAGGTGGTGGGGTAGGGTGGGATGGGTATGGGTAGGTAGGTTGGGTAAGTGGGGTAAGACACGACATGGTGTAGTGTAGTGTGTTAAACGCAAATGGTAATTTTGTAATCAACCACTTTCTGTTTTTAAAAGGAATTGAATTTCATCCATAGTGTGAAGGAACGTTATTTTCCTTCATTCATTGAAAAATTTCAATTTTGATGGAAATCCAATTCTTTTTTACAGTTGAAACAAACACATGAATTGACTGGAATTGGATTCTTTTCCCCTCCAATTCCCTCAGATTCCAGTGAACCAAACGGCACCTAAGAGTGTTCAATATAATGACTAATTTTTTTTAATTTTGATTTATCATCAATTTGGTATTTTGATATGAAAAAAACCGGTTAATTCGGTATGTCATGTTGGCTTTATACGTATATATGTGTGTCTATATATATATATATATATATATATATATATATATATATATATATATTCACATACACACACCAGATCATGTGAGAGGGAATTTTAAAAGAAGAATGAAGAGAAGCAATATGGATTATTAAAAAAGATGGTACACATGATCATATGGTACATTTTACCACATATAACTCTCTTTCAATCAACTAACTCCACGATAATCTTCCATCACATACTAACATTTCTCGTTTATCTCTATCTCTCTCACGTAACTCCTTCACTCTCCTAGCCAAACCCTAAACGGCCAGTCGGCCACTACGTAAAAAACTAACACACGTGTCATCTGATGCCGCAAATACAACCATCTGCATCAACGGATGTCCGTCTCGTGCGGAAAAATGAAGTATTGGTTGTATAATTTCTATCGATTCATGATTCCATTCCACCACAGCCATTGTCAACTGCCGCCACTACACACCATCGTGCGTCCTCACGATCCCAATTATGGGTTCTCACTGTTTCCCTCTCACATTGTAACGACCGCACATTTTGATCAGTAAAATAATTTATACGTTTGAGTTTTCAAGAAAACAAGAGTTGCATGTCTAGTTAGTTCAATGGTTAAAAAAAAAAAAAAGAAAGGAAGGAAGAAACAAAATTGAGAAAATGACATGTTTGACTTAAATTTGAATGAGATTTTTCACCAAAATGGTGTTAGCGAACCTTGTCTTCAACCATACTCTTTGTCTCCATTTCTCATAATCTGAAAATGGATTAAAAAACACCATCATCTTCCTCTTTTAGAAGAAAACGCCATTGAAGAACACTCAAATGACATTTTGTAGGTTATACTTCCATATCAATATATATATATATATATATATATATATATATATATATATATATATATATATATATATATATATATAATATGGTTCGAGAGAGTACCACCTGTTACGCAGCGCACCATAAGGTACCACGCTTAAAAATATTTTTTTTGAATTTTTTTTCACAAATATGTTTTAATTAACATTATGAAGATCATATGTAAATTTAATATACATTCACATCTCCTAGCTCCTAAAAAAAGTGATGTGAACGCACACTTACATAATTTTGAATATATGTGAACGTGCATTTATGTGATACGTGATTTCATGCACTTAGAGTGTTCGGATTTGCGTGAAATTTACATAGGATCTGTGTAACGTTAATTAGAACATGTTCATGAAAAAAAATTTTCAAAAAATTTATTTTTAAGGGTTGTACCTTCTGGTGCGCTGCATAATAGGTGGTACTCACTTGAACCTAAATCTCTATATATATATATATATATATATATATATATATATATATATATATATATATATATATATATATATATATATATATATATATATATATATAGATATATATACATATATATTATATATACATATATATATGTATATATATATGTATATATGTATACATATATATATGTATATATA